>SNQN01000486.1:0-50124 GCA_008642245.1 Bassia scoparia
TCACCTCGTATGGGCTCATTTGGCCCCAAATTCCCTCAGCCATCATATATCGTTATGAAAACCCATGGTAAAAAATCGGCAATTTTTCGAAAATTGTCCGGAGCCTTTTCGTTGATGTATAAACCCACGCGTTTTTCGGCAGAAATGACATCTGCGAGACCGGCTCGAACTTCGCCCGAATTTTCGATAACGGCTCGCGGCCATGAGAATGCTCATTCCAAATGTTTTGTCCCAAATACGAAGCATACTTGCCTTCCTCGAGGTTTTTCGAAGTTTTCTCGTTTTTTCAGTTAACGGGGGGCCAAAAGTCCGCCCGTATGGCTCATTTGGCCCCCAAACTGTCTTCTTTTGGACCATCATATTGCGTATGAACCCATGCGTTAAAAAATTTCGGCGAATTTTTTCGGAAAATTGTCCGGAGACCTCATTTCGTGATGTATAACCCCGTTTTCGACAAGAACGACATCTCGGCGACCGGCTGATTACCCAGAGTTGCCGTACGCTTCAGCGGCCATGAGAAATGGACTTTTCCAACAGTTTGTGCGCAGATCTAGGGCATACTGCCTCCTACCGAGCTTATTTCGGACGTTTTAATTATCGTTTTAATTTCTTTAACGGGGCTCAAAAGTCCCGCCGATGGCTCATTAGTGCGCCTCACATCGTTTCTGGGACCCTCATATTTATCGACTGGAGAACCCATGGTAAAAAGTATTGGCAATTTTTTCGCGAAAAAATTTTCTCGGAGACCGTCATTTCGATCGATAGTTAGAACCCACGTTTTTTTCGGGCCAAGAATGGACATCTCCGGCTACGCCGTCTCAAACTGCCGAATGTTTCCGATACGCACATTCGACGCTATGAGAAATGACTTATTTCCAACAGTTTGTTTGCCCAAATACGAAGCTACTCCTCTAGAAGAAAACGTTCGAATCGTTTTCGTTACGGCGTCAAGAGAGTCCAGTATGTCCTATTTTGTGGCACAAAACTGTTTCTCGGACGATTACATATATCATGCGTGATAGCCGTGATAAAATGGAATTCCGTAGAAATGTCGAGCCGTCCCGATGGTTCACGGTGCAATGTTATAAACCCACGTTTCGGCCCAATCGAACGACATCTCGGACGACACCGCTCGAATTGTTCGGTATTCTGCTCACGCCTTCTCGGCCATGAGAACATGCACTATTCCAACCAGTCTTTGTCGCCAACATACGAAGCATACTGCTCCTTCGAGCGTTCATAATTTTTTCTCTTTTCGTTAACGGTCAAAAGTCCCCGTATGGGCTCATTTGGCCCCCAACTCTTTCTCGGACCATCATATTATCGTATTAAACCCATGGTAAAAATTTCGGCAATTTTTTCCGAATTGTCTGGAGGACCTCATTTTCGGTGATGTATACCCAGTTTTCGGCCAAGAAACGTGACATCCGGCACACGGCTCGATTTGCCCGGATTTCCGAACGCCTTCGCGGCCATGAAAATGACTATTCCAAATGTTTTGTACCAATACTCAGATATGTGCCTCCTACCGAGCGTTTCGACTTTTCTCATTTTTTCGTTAACGGGCCTCAAAAAGTCCCCCGTATGGGGCCTCATTAGTTGACCCCAACTCTTTCCTTGGAACCATCATATTATTGTTAACCCGGTAAAATTTCGCAATTTTTCGAAAATTGTCCGGAGACCTCATTCCGGTGATTGTATAACCCACGCTTTTTTCGCCCAAGAAATGACATCTCGGCGACCCGTTGCTCGGAACATTGCCGGAATTTCCGTAACGCCTTCGCGCCGTGAGAAATGCTATTATCAACAGTTTTGTGCCCAAATACTAAGCAGTCTGCCTCCTACGAGCGTTTCGACATTTTCTCATTTTTCGTTAACAGCTCAAAAGGTCCCCCGTATGGCCTCATTTGGCCCCCAAATCTTCCTCGGCCCATCATATTATCGTATTAACCCTGGTAAAATTATTTCTTTGGATGTTGTTTTTTTGATTTTTTTTCTATTGTTTTTTTACGGCAATTTTCCGAAAATTTAGGAGATGTAACACGTTTTTCGGCAAGCAACGACAGCTCCGACCCGGCTCGAACTTGCTCGGAATTTCCGTAACGCCTTCGCGGGCATGAGAAATGACTATTCCAACAGTTTTGGCCAAAGTACGAAGCATACTCCTCCTACGAGCGTTTCGAAGTTTTCTCGTTTTTTCGTTAATGGCTCAAAAGTCCCCCGTATGGCCTCATTTTGCCCCCAAATCTTTCTCGGACCCATTCATATTATCTGTATAACCCATGGTAACAAAATTTCGGCAATGTTTCCGAAAATTGTCCGTGAGACCTCATTCTCGGTGAGTGTAACCCGCACGTTTTTCGGCAAGAAATGACATCTCGGAGACCCGGCTCGAACTTGCCCGGAATTTCCGTAACGCGCTTCGCGGCCATGAGATAGACTATTCCAACAGTTTTGTTGCCCAAAATCGAAGCATACTGCCTTTTTCCTACAGCGTATCGAAGTCTTTCTCGTTTTTCGTTAACGGGCTCAAAAGTCCCCCGTATGGGCTCATTTGGCCCCCTTCTTCCTGCACCATTAATTATCGTATGAACCCATGGATAAAATTTCGTGCAATTTTTTCAAAATTGTCGGAGACCTCATTTCGGTGATGTATACCACGTTTTCGGCCAAGAACGACAGTCTCGCGACCCGTCACGTAACTTGCCTGGAATTTCCGTAACGCCTTGCGCGGCCATGAGAAATGACTATTCCACAGTTTTATGCCCAAATACGAAGCATACTACCTCCTACGAGCGTTTCGAATTTTTTCGTTTTCGTTAACGGGCGTCAAAAGTCCATGTATGGGCTCAGTTGGCCCCCAATCTTTTCTCGGACCATCATAATTATCCGTAGTTAACCCATGGTAAAAAATTTCGGAAATTTTTCCGAAAACAATTCTGGAGACCTCATTTCGGTGATGTATAACCCAGTTTTCGGCCAAGAAACGACATCTCGGCGAACGGCTCGAACTGTGCCCGGAATGTTCCGTAACGCCTTCGCGGACCTGAGAAATGACTATTCCAATAGTTTTTACCCAAATACTAAGCATATTTGCCTCTTACAGCGTTTCGATGTTTTCTCATTTTTCGTTAACGGGCTCAAAAGTCCCCCGTATGGGCTCATTAGGCCCCCAACTCATCCTTGGAACCATCATATTTATCGTATGAACCCATTAAATTCGGCAATTTTTCGAAAATTTGTCCGGAGACCTCTTTCGTGATGTATAACCCACGTTTCTTCGGCAAAGAAATGACATCTGCGGCGACCCGGCTCGAACTTGTTTCCGGAATTTCCGTAACGCCTTCGCAGCCCATGAAGAATGACTATTTCAACAGTGTTTGTGCCCAATACTACAGCATATGCCTCCTACGAGCGTTTTGACTGTTTTCTCGTTTTTTCGTTAAATAGGTCAAAAGTCCCCCGTTTGGCTCATTTGGCCCCATTTTCCTCGGACCATCATATTGATCGTATTAACCCATGGTAAAAATTTCGGCAATTTTTCCGAAATTTTCCTGAAGTGTATAACCACGTTTTTCGGCCAAGGAAAACGACATCTCGGCGACCAGGCTCTAACTTGCCGGAATTTCTGTCACGCCTTCGCGCCATGAGAAATGACTATTCCAACAGTTTTGTGCCCAATACTAAGCATCTTGCTCCTACGAGTGTTTCGACGTTTTCTCGTTTTTTGGTTAACGGGCTCAAAAGTCCCCGTAGGCTTTTGGCCCCAAATCTTTCTGGTACCCACATTATCGTATGAACCCATGGTAAAAATTTCGGCAATTTTTCCGAAAATTGTCCGGAGACCTCATTTTCGATGGATGTATAACCCACGTTTCGGCTAAGAAACGACATCTCGACGACCCGGCTTGAACTTGCCCGGAATTTCCGTCGCCTCACGGCCATAGCGAAATGATTATTCAACAGTTGTGTCCCAAATACTAGCATAACTGCCTCCTTGAGCGTTTCGACGATTTTCACGTTTTTTCGTTAACGAGCTCAAAGTCCCCCGTATGGCTCATTTGGACCCCAAATCTTCCTCGACCCATTCATATCTTAGAAGCCCATGGTAACAAATTTCGGCAATTTATCCGAAAGTTGTCCGCAGACCTCATTTGTGATGATAAACCCACGTTTTTCGACCAGAAACGACGATCTCGGCGATCCGCTCGAAATCTGCCCGGAATTTCGTCACGCCTTACGGCCATTGAAAATGACTATTCCAACAGTTTTGTACCAATAAACTAAGCATACTTGCCTCTACGAGCGTTTTGGTTTTCTTAGTTTTCGAAACGGGGTCAAATTCCCCGTATGGGCTCATTTGCCCAAAATCTTCTCGGACCATCATATTATCGTATGAACCCATGGTAAAAATTTCGGCAATATTTCCGAAAATTGTCCGGAGACCTCATTTATTTTGTGATGTATAATACCACGTTTTTCGGCCAAGAAACGACATCTCGGCGACCGGCTCGAACTTGCCCGGATTTCCGTAACGCCTTCACGGCCATTGGGAAATGACTATTTCAACAGTTTTGTGCCCAAATACTAAGCATACTGCTCCTACGAGCGTTTCGACGTTTTCTCGTTTTTTCGTTAACGGGCTCAAAGTCCCCCGTAAGGCTTCTTTGGCCCCAAATCTTCCTCGGACCCATCATATTATCGTATAAACCCATGTAAAAATTTCGCAATTTTCCGAATATTGTCCGGAACCTCATTTCGGTGATGTAAACCCGCGTTTTTCGGCCAAGAAACGACATCTGCGGCGACCCGTCTAGAACTTGCTCGGATATTCCGTCACAGAGCATACTGCCATGAAGAAATGACTATTCCATTAGTTTTGTGCCCAAATATAAGCATACTGCCTCCTACGAGCGTTTCGACGTTTTCTCTGTTTTCGTTAAATGGCTCAAAAGTCCCCGTAAGGGCCTTCATGGCTTCAAATCTTCCTCGGACCCATCATATTACGTATGAACCATGGTAAAATTTTGCAATTTTTCCGAAAATTATCCGGAGACCTCATTTCGGTGATGTATAACCCACGTTTTTTGCGCTAGAAACGAAATCTCGGCGACCCGGCTCGAATTGCCCGGATTTCTGTCACACCTTTGCGCCATGAGAAATGACTTTTCAATCAGTTTTGTGCCCAAATACTAAGCATACTGCCTCCTACGAGCGTTTCGACGTTTATCGTTTTTTCGTTAAGGGCTCAAAAGTTCCCGTATGGGCTCATTTGGCCCCCCAAATCTTTCTCGGACCCTATCATATTATCGTATGACCCATGGTAAAAATTTCGGCAATTTTCCTTCGAAAATTTTCCGGAGATCTCATTCGGTGATGTATACCCACGTTTTTCGGCCAAAACGACATCATCTCTGCTACCCGGCTTCAAACTTGCCCGGAAGTTTTCCGTCACGCCTTCACGGCCATGAGAAATGACTTTCCAACAGTTTTGTGCCCAATACTAAGCATACTAAGAAAGTCGAAACGCTCGTAGGAGGCAGTATGCTTAGTATTTGGGCACAAAACTGTTGGAATGAGCATTTCTCATGGCGCTGAAGGCGTGAAGGAAAATTCCGGGCAAGTTCTAGCCGGTGTCGCCGAGAGTGTTCGCCTAAGATGTACTTGCTGGGGGGCAATGTTATAAACCCAGTTTTTCGGCCATGAAAACGACATCTCGACGACCTCGCTCGAATTTTCCGCTATTTCTGTCACGCCTTCACGGCCAAGAATCTAGTACTCGATACGCGTGGAGTTTATACAAGGTCCGTACAGGTTATAAGATTTATACGTGGTTTTATGCTACAACTAAAGGAACTATATAGTAGCAWGCTGAGTTTTGGATGCCCATGTATGTGGATTGTTTCCTTTTATAAGATGAGAAATTCATGAATAAGTCAAGCATGTTAAGAAACATTTGATTAAAGCCTTAAGCTCTCTATTATTCAATGCATGATTAATTTATTGAATCATGCCTCTAAGCAAGCATTTTATATTATGGTCTCATCGTTGACGTGAGGGTCACATCGTAACTCCCAAGGTAAGTGACATGAATTAAGTCATGATCAACAAGCAAGGAAGGAGTCATTTGTAGCAACAATTTAAAAATATGACTTTGATTGGTCGTCACCAAGCAAGTAAAGATTAAAATGAGATTATATGTGTTGTTGCTTTGATGTGCATAATCTTCGACAATATTAAATTACTAAGCACTTAAAGTGAAAGACTAGTAAGCATTAAAACTCTAGATGGGTGCACATTTAGAGTATTGACATTAGCAAGGGTTAGGGGCATGGTTCGGCCATGACCTTACCAAGAATCGTTGGWTCCCCACGTTTCTCTACCAGGTTGAGATCTCTTACTTTATTTATTGTGTCAAGGAGTCGCGCTCCTGACACGTCCACTAGAGTTGGACACCAAGTAGACAACCCGTTCGGTGCTTACTTAAGGGTATTAAAAAGAAACTAGTTTCTTGGCCCGGTGTTGCCYGGGTCATTTTTTTTATTTTTTTCTTTTTAATCATCCATACAATGTGTTATATAGGTTGTTGTTTAGATGACTTTATAATGTGTTTTGTGGTCATTAGTTTGAGAACTTTGTAAATAGTTGAGAACAAATTATTGATTTCTATTTTTTGTGAAATGGTTTTTTGTATGTAACAATCGAGTGATGTTAGACATCTTAAATTTGAATAATTATTCAATATAGATAACTACGTAAAATACATTCGAAAGATCCAATTGTCTATGTAGATCAATATAGTAGATGTTGAACTCATTAGAAACTTAGTGTGTAAGCTACTTTTATTAGAGGAAGATGAATGAGAATCAGAGATGAGGAAGAACATGAATTAGAAAAGCCTTATGTTACAATTGAAATTAAGGGAGCTAAATGGCTTAAATGCGTAACGTACAAATAAATGACGTCAAGTGATGAGAGAAGAGATGACGTGGCAAAGGAAGAGATGAAGAAATTRGAGAAATTGTGAAAGAGTTGGGAGATTGTGCCACATGGGGGTTAGGGTGGGAGTTTTAATATAGAAGGGATAAATTATATTATATTGACTTCAAATGTTTATTTACTCGTAAGCCTTATTTCATGTGATCTTGATTTTGTTTAGTTTTTATAATGTGTTCGTACTCAGCTTTGCTGATTTCTGCTGGTTTGGTGAATTACTTTGACCTTGTGAGGCTGTGATGACCCATTTTAAATGGTGAGAAGACTTTTAGGCTTAAGTTAACAATGCAGGTTGCGGGAGTAGCTTGGGTTCTGAGTGTTCTGAGCGAAATAATTTCTATAACTTTTGGAATGTTTTTAGTAGTTTTGGAACTTGGAGGTTTTGTTGATTTGAAACTTTGGATTTTCTTTACTTTGGTTTTGAATAAGAAAACACTTTAGTTATGTTGGTTTAGGGCCCTATGTGGTTCCAAGTTGTTAAAACAGTTCTTAGTTCGTTGCGTACTCTGTTTAGCCGAATACGTTTTCACACGTGGCGGTAGCACTTTAAGAATTTCCTCATATTATTTCAAAAAGAGGGAAATTATTGGGGTGTTACAACCCTCAAGGCGTGGGAGAAATTCTGGACAAAATCGACCCGAGTCACTGAGACGTTTTTTTTGACCGAGAAACGTGGATTATACATCACGAAAATTAGGTCTCTGGAAATATTGCAGAAAAATTATGGAAATTTCGACCTCGGGTTCCCACAACCATATTACGACGTTAGAAAAAATTTGGGGCAAAACGAGGAGATTTGGTGGGGTTTCGGARGCCGCAAGCCAAATTTCACAAAAAAGCGACAAAATGTCGAAACTCATGTAGGAGACACGACACTCAGTATTTGGGGTCGAAACACTTGGATTTCTCATCTATCATCACCCTAAATATGTGGGAGAAATTCTAGACAAAACCGAGGTAGGTCACCGAGACGTCGGTTTTTTTGCCAAAAAACGTGGACGAGGTCTCCATATAATTTTCAGAAAAATTGCCGAATTTTTTACCACGGGGTCCCACAACCATATAACGATGCTTGAAAAAATTAGGGGCCAAAAAAGGAGATTTGATGGGGTTTCAGAGGTCACAAGCCAAATATCACTAAAAAGCGACAAAAAGTCGAAACTCCTGTGGGAGGCACGACACTTAGTATATGGGGCCGAAAACCTTTGAATAGTAAGCTCTCATCACTCTCAAGATGTGCGAGAAATAATGGACAAAATCGAGTCGGGTCATCGAGACATCGTTTTTTGGTCGAAAACCATAGTTATACATCAYGAAATGACTTATCAGGAAAAATGTTCGGAAAACTGGCCAAAATTTTAACACGAGTTCCCACAACCATATTACAATCCTCGAAAACATTTGGAGCCAAAACGAGGAGATTTGATTGGGTTTTSGAAGCCGCAAGACAAATTTCAAGAAAAAGCGAAATGCCCGTGGAAGGCATGACACTCATTATTTAGGCCCGAAACTCTTGGAATAGTCATTCCTCAATCCTCAACCCCTCTAATTATGGGAGAAATTATGGGCAAAACCAAGTCGAGTCACCGAGACATCGATTTTTTTGCCGAAAAACGTGGATTATACATCACGAAAACGAGTTCTCTGAAAAAAAATTCAGTGCCAAAATATTTAACATTGGTTCCCACCGCCATATAGCGATGCTTGGAAAAATTTGGGGCATAAACGAGGAGATTGGATGGGGTTTCGGAGGTCGCAAGCCAAATGTCAAGAAAAAAGCGACAAAACGTCGAAACCCCCGTGGGAGACACAACACTCGATATTTTGGGCCGAAACTCTTGAAATAGTCATCCCTCATCACCCTCAAGGTGTGGGAAAAATTTTGGGCAAAACTGAGCCAGGTCACTGAAACGTCGATTTTTTGCCTATAAAACGTAGATTATACATCACGAAAATGAGTTTTTTTGGAAATTTTCCTGGAAAAATTACAGAAATTATTACCATGGGTTTCCACAACCATATAACGATGTCAGAAAAATTTTGGGGCCAAAAGGAAGACATTTGATGGTTTTTGCCTGTAAAACGTAGATTATACATCACGAAAATGAGTTCTTAGGAAATTTTTCTGGAAAAATTACAGAAATTATTACTATGGGTTCCAACAACCATATAACGATGTCAGGAAAATTTTGGGGCCAAAAGGAAGACATTTGATGGGGTTTCAGAGGTCGCAAGCCAAATTTCAGGAAAAAGAGACCAAACGTTGAAACRCCAATGGTAGGAACGTCACTCGGTATTTGAGGCCGGGCTTGGACCGTTCCAACAGTTTCGGGCCCATTTCCAAAATTGGCATGGATACCTGTTTTTTCTGATTTGTGTATCGGTGATGAAGTGAAAACTTATTTTTACGTGATTGGCGTCTAATAAAAACACAGTTGAATGGCTACTATTACTGTAATAGCAATATATGTTTAATTCAATACTTTAAAGTTTAAATTGAAGAAAAAACTTACTCCAAAGTCCAAACTAGAGTAAATAACAAACAATATTTGGGTAAAAAATGAGGAATTTCTAAACAATCCTGGAGATTGTTTTAATAAAACAATCCTGGAGATTGTTTTAATAAAACAATCCAGTGATATTGTTATATGGTACTCCTTAATTAAGTGCAACTTTTGAGGTTAAACTATATGCTTCTTAAATAACCCTAAAGTTGTACTTAATTACAGAGTGCCATATAATAATGCCGATTGTTTTATTAAAATTGAGGAAAAAACTTACTCCAAAGTCCGAACCAGAYTAAATAACAAACTATATTTGGGTAAAGAATTCAATAGAATAGTCGGAAGTAGTGTAGTTGTAAAGTTGTTATATTTGGTTGTGCTTGATAAGAGTGGTAGAAGGAGCAATTGACATGAAAGATGGTGAAAATGGACGTGACAAACTGGAACGAAGACGCATACAGGAGCGGCATTCTCCACGAGAGAGAATCGGAATGTCGGACAGTTTTCCGTGCAATCTTCAAACCCCACCATAACTCTAACCCTAATTCCGACACCGTCGTTTCTGCTTCCAGCGATGGTTCTGTCGCCGCCTACTCTCTCCCCTCCATTCTCTCTTCCCAGGCAAGTGAGGTAACATCTCTAGCCTCTACTACTACTATTATTTTTTTAATTTTTACTTTCTGTCATTTTCATTTTCGGATTTGGCAGGAATTGCGCAAGGGCATCGCCACCTCTCAACAGTGAGTATGATGAGTCCTGTAAATGTATTACTTGATTGATTGATTGTTTGTATGCACGTTGATGTGATGTTGATGTTGCTGTTCATTCATTAGAGTGGCAGTGCCTGCTGCTCAACCCACTTGCTTTCTTCAAGCGCACCAGGGTCCTGCTTATGATGTTCAATTTTATGGCCATGATGCTCATGCCTTGTTGCTCAGGTTTATCTTTATCATCATGCTGCACTTCTGTTTTCTCCATTCACATACGGATTACGGAGTACTTCACTTATTACTGTTATTATTATTATTATTCATTATTTCATTTGTTTTTGGATTTTGTCATCCAGCTGCGGAGATGATGGCCGGATAAGAGGATGGAAATGGAAGGAGCTCGAAGAATCTGATGTGCCTATACACCAACAAGGTGATATATATATATATTTATTTTGATTCATCATTCATGTGGGTGGTTCATTAGATGTACTTACATTTCACCACACCTTAGGACTGTGCCTGGGAGAGTTGTGAGCAGAATATTTTGAAATTGGTTACTAGAGATAAAGAGTGGTCTCACTAAGGTTTTCAGATTTCTATTCTGTTTCCAATATGTTATTTTGAGGGCTACTTGTCCTCGTTTGTAATTGTCTAGTAAGCCTAAACTCTTCAATCTTAGTGGTTTCCACCATGTTTTGCTAGATGTATGTTTTGAAAATGGTATAGGCGGAATAAAAAAAACYATCATGCCTTTGAATCTGGCTAGATCCTTTAAATGTTTTTAGTAGTTGCTGAGGAACTTTTACATYGTATTTCTCCTCTTCCTGGGTTCAACCTGCAAAAGACCCGTCCAAGCCTCCTCTACACTTCACATATGCTATTCGTTGGAGCTGGGGTARAGGAAAATCAAACTGGAGACTGGACAATTAGACATAGACCACTAGACCAGAGTTTTCTTTTAAAAACTCAAAACCCGGTTGACATTTCAACTAGGTGGTCACCTTTAATAAAGCATTATTTGATCAAACATCAACTCAATAAGTCAAGTACTGCTCTGACCTAGTCAGGGTCCTATATGGCATTATTTTTACTTGGTCGTCCCCTACTTTTGGTTTAAATAATGTATTTTAACGGATGAAGACTGAGCTGTTTTCTTGATGTATGTGCAGGCTCCCATATAAAACCAGTTATTGATTTGATGAATCCACAACACAGGTTACTAAAATTAGAATCTTCTAATAAAATCGTAGTTTTACTTACTTTATTGTGAGGGACATCACTTGTGTAATTATTAGAACTATTGTGCTCATGATTATATTGTAGATGGCTTTGTGTAGATTGATTTCGGATTATTTTTTTGTTACTATCAAAATGCTTCGTTTCACGTGTTCACAGTTGTCAACATGTGAAATCTTTTTGGATTGAAAATATTGACACTATGTTTGGATAACATAAAATGGAAGAAAAGTAAGGGAAGGGAAAGGGAAAAGACAATCCCTTCAAAATTGGAGAGATTTGGAGGGAAAATGGAGCTCATCATTTCCTCCACTTTCCCTTCCTTCCCCTTCCTCCTATTTCCCTCCCCTCTTTTTCCCTTCCAATTTGTTATCCAAACATGGCCTAAGAGAAAACCTGTTCTTTTTCTCCATGTGTTAAACATATGAATTATGCAAGTAATTGAAGTATCACAGGATTTTATTTTATCTTGGAACTACTGAACTAGTGAAACGTTTTCYCTATTAGCTTTTGGCCGTCTTGTGACTTGTATCATTATAGTATGTGGTTGTGTGTCTGGTTATTTGAGGTTGCGTGCAGTCTTGAGATCCCGAAAGATAAGTTTCAGTCACACACTCGCACTAAAATTATGTCACATTTGCTAACTTATCATCATATGCTAATCCATTTTGATGCTCTGTACGCAGTTCTGTGCATATAGGATTCCAGTGAACAGTAAAATATGTTGCAAAATTTTCATTATCCTTTTTTTTATGCCTTAATTCTTTCTTAAATATGTTTTGCCTTGTCCTACTTCAGGGGTCCGTGGCATGCTATGTCTCCAATTTCTGAAAACAATGCAATAGCTGTGGATCACCAGGTTTTCAAATGATTATCTTGTTGATTTTTTTCAGTTCTATTTTATCGATAAGTTTAAATGCTAGTTAAAATCTTGTTTCCTGTCATATGAATTCTCTATCTGACTCCTATGGGCTATGGGAAGTGGATTGGGCCTCAGCAATAAATTTAAATAAATAAGTCCATTTCACTATAGAAGTGGAGTTTGCAACTGGGTCATTCCAATTATAAACAAGTTCTGAAGCATTTGACGTTCCGCATCCACTATAGGTGGCCCATCCTATAAAGCTGGTGCAATTGTCACCAATTTTTCCTTAAACTTAAGTTTTTTAAAYGAGTAACAATAAATGTTTTAAAATTTAATCGTGTACGAAAAATCGGTAACCTATGAACCTCTACATATTTACTTTTTCACTTGCTTCTCTTTCTTCATGCCCCCCTTTTTTCTTTTGATTATGAAAAAAACCAAATTGTCTTCTAAGCCACCAATGGAAATTGGCAACAGAAATACCCTGACCTCCATTCTCCAGAGTCCAAGGTGTGAATATGACGGGATTGAGATGGGTGGTTGCTACTTGCTACTACTAAAATTTGTTCCATCTCATCTTCATGATTTAGAACCCTTGAAGATTATGTGAAGGCTTAACATATTTTGCTTCTATTTTCATTATGATTAGATTTATCTTCAGGTATTTCTTGCTGGATATTATAACATTGAGTGTTAATGTCCGTTGAAGTTTTATATTATTCACAATGGTCTTGTTCACTTAAATTTTACTACTCTAATCTTAGTATTTTACTAGATCTCTGCATAGTACCCCTTCCACTAGTCCCTTAAAATTTATAAATGTCAATTTTAACAAATGTGAGGAGGAGATGTGCCATCTATAATGTTTGTCATTATGCAAAATGTGCTATCTCATTGAATTGCTATGCCGGAACTGGTTTTAATTCATTAATCTCCATGGAGGGGATACTCTCAGTTGAATGATTACTGACTAACTGGCTTTCTTCTGATTGCCTTGCATAATTGATTTCTTCATTGATTCATCATTGAATTCTTAATAATTAAGAGAACTTTAATTCTTTTCACCTCTTATACAAATTTATACCCTTTTCATTTTTTCTTTTAATGAATTCAATGTTCTATGTCCTTCTGCAAGCAGGGAGGGTCCATATTTGYGGCTGCTGGTGATTCTTGTGCGTATTGCTGGGATGTGGTATGTATCATACGGCACACAWGAAACTTGTTTATCTTTAGAGTTATCACTGACATACAWGTGCATTTCTTATTTACTTCTTCCTAAACTTGAGCAGAAAAATAAATAAATTCTGGATATCAGGACCTCTATGGGGTTTGTTATGGATGTCATTTTTGATGGAGTATATCTTTTATTCCTTGATACTTCTTTCTGCATTTATTTCAGGAGACAAGTAAGATTAAGATGGTGTTTAAGGGACATTTGGACTATTTGCATTGTATTGTTGCTTGCAAGGGCAGTAATCAGGTAATGTGTTTCATGTCAAAAATCAAATGTGTTGATTGTTTGACATTGTTTCTATTTGGAACTCATTTTTTCTCTAGGAGATAAAAAAACTCATCTGCTTATTAGTATGCCTGACAATGACACTGAATTATGATGAATGGATTGGTGAACTGTATGATTTTGAAATTCACATTAGGCGTACTTATGTATATTCAGTAGAATACTGACATTGATAAGTGTTTCTTTTCTTCTCTTAATAAGCTTCAAGGTAAAGGAACTCCTTGCTTGTAAGGCTTTCAAGGCTTGATTATTGTACTTGAATGCTGTTTTTTTTGGGTTTCAGATCATAACTGGTTCAGAGGATGGTACAGCAAGAATATGGGGTATGATGAATTTTTTTGTTACTCATGCAGGAAGATGCTCGAATACACAAGTGTTTTCCCTTTTTCATGGGTTCACTTATCTAATTATTTTGTGACTGAATTGAGTTTATACCAACTGGCGTTTCCTGATTTCATTTAGACTGCCGCAGTGGAAAGTGTGTTCGGGTGATATCTCCTGATCGAGATAAGAGTCGTAAAGAAGTTTCCAGTGTCAGTTGCATTGCTCTTGATGCAAGTGAGAGTTGGCTGGTAATGTTCGGAATGCCAGGCATTTTGTTCATCGTATCTGTTTTTTTTTCTACTTCATATTTCAGTTATTCATGTTATGCTTCAAGTGATTTTGTTATACTTTTTGGTGGTTTCTTTGAGGTCGCTTCTTGATCTGTCTATGCATCTCTACATTACAATTTAGAATCTTTGAATTTTGGACTGTGAATGAGTCAWTATTCATTACTTCAATTTGATGAAATTTTTAAAAATACTTTATGTTGGTGTGACATCAAAGAGTCTAGTTTGAGTAGTTTTGGCACTTTTTCCTTTTTAAATATCTCAGTGGTGCCCTGGCCAGTTAGAGGGTCAGAGCGCAACATTACCCTATGTTTGGATACAAGGAATTGGAAAATAAGAAACAAAGGGGAGAGAAATGGAGGGGGACAATATCTATTGATTGGAAAAAGGTTTGGGGGAAGGAAGGGGAGGGAGAGGGAGAGGGAGGAATCCATTTTCTCTCTTTCTTTAATATGTGCGATCGTGAACCTCACTTTCCCCTTTCTTTTTTTCTTTCTTTATTTTTCCTCCCTCCCTTTTCTTCCCTTCCTTTCCTTCCTCATTTGCTGTCCGAACATAGTGTTAGTATGTTTGACTCCAGTTCAATTTTTTTTTTTTGTTGTCTTGTTAATTTTCCTTGCATGCGTATGTTTCCTTACACTAAGGACAAACCTGTCAAAGTTAAGGTATTTAGACAAATAAAAGAGTATCGTTTTGTATAAGATAATTTTGCAGCTGCGTGCTTCGTTCAGATGCCTACCTGCTCAAAGCTTAATGTACAATTTGCTTCTGCAGGCTTGTGGTAGTGGTCGGAGTTTATTTGTGTGGAATCTTCTGGCTTCAGAACAAATTTCAAAGATCCGTACTACCACTACCTGCCAAGACGTAGTATTTGACGACAATCATGTAAGACCTTTTTTTGGATAATGCTTGGGTGTCTTATAAACCATTCTTTCCGAGGAATCTAATTGGCTAACCATCCCTCGTTGTTGTGCACATTGACTGAATTTAATTGTAGACAAGCTTCTGTGGTTAATACTCTGGAAGTGTTAGTTTTTAACTTTCACCGAAACTTTTTGAACTTTTGTTGTATTCGTAATGTTTTTCTTTGGTTTATRTATGCGTACCCATTCTTGACTTAGATAAGAATTACGATAATGCTTGACATCTTTATGGTTTTACACTTAATTTATTCTAATCATGATTAATGTTGAAGAGTTTTGTATATGGATAAATTTGCCGTTTCAATGATGCTGTCTGTCATTGCATAAATTGATCAGTAATATTTTGACTTATTTTATTATATCTTGTTTGAGTCAAATATGGTTTTCTTTTTCATGTGTTTTTTGTGAACTATCTTGTTTTGTCCATAGCCCCATATACTCTTTTTTTTACCCATTATATATATGGTAGGTTTGCACAGATGGTAACAAGCTGCTGGTAGAATTTTACCACTTACTACAGCTATATGGAGATTGGAGAATGTTTAAAAACTTCAATTTTCGACCTCTAATTTCAGTTTTTTTTTTGGTAGCTTGGTTTCATAAGTGTCAAAATTATCTTAGGATGCTAATTCTCTTACTCAACTATTGAAATTTCTTTACCACTGGTATGGAGTATTTATCTTAAAACAAGACGCGATTCATTAAAATAGCTACTATCGGCTCCTTTATTTCTTTGTTGTTTTTGTATTTAATTTTAGCAATTGTGCTCCTTTAGGATTTTAGACCCCTAGATGCATATACTTTTTTTTGTTGTTACTGGAGTTTTTGTACCATCCATTTAAATCACCAAGGAGTTGTGTGGCCACACTTTGATTTTAGCTATTTGCAGATATTTCTGTCATTCTGTGTTTTGCTTTGATTTGTTGTAGTACTTGTTAAATTTTTCCAGATTTTAGCAGTTGGAGCTTCACCCATGCTTACTCGAATGGACATGAATGGCAAAATTCTATCTCAAATAAGATGTGCTCCTGAATCTGCATTTTCAGTCTCTTTAGATCAGACTGGTGTAAGTTCTGTTAACCTTTTGGTCAATTGAGAATCCTTGCAACATTTGCCAATTATGCTGACGGCTTGTTTACACCTGCTTGTCTATAACTTTTTAATGCAAGATATTTGTTCTCTAGATTTTTTCCTTTCATTTTACCCCTATCAATAATGTATTTGGAAAATGAGTATATTCAATGGGACAGAAATATTCCTAGTTGTCCATTTATTTGTAATCTTTCATTGCCAAGACATGATCACTTTTGAAAGCAGTGGGAGCATGTTACATGCTTGTTTCACTGATGAGGTCATTTGAAAGCTTGATGGAATTTCTTTTGCTGCATGAAAATTTGAAATATGGGGCTAGTATGTTTCTTACGTGATCTGCTTTAGGCTATAATTTTGTTAGTGTTTGGTTATTGAATAATTCTCATTAGTTATGGCACATTTATCATTAGAGTGGTGAGAAACTTGTCAGTGGTCCATATTTTCTTTCATATTGTTTAATCTCATTTATGTTGTATGCGAGATCCTTTATACCCTCTAATGTCCGGAATTGTGGAAGGCAATTGCGACAGAAAGAGATCTGTGTTTCTGTTTCATGGATATATATKAGTTGGTGTCTATACAGAGTTATCAATTTATGATTGATGCCCATTCTTGGTATGGATTTTTCATTTTTGGCATCCAGGTTACAGCAGTTGCTGGATATGCAGGTCTGATTGATGTGATATCACAATTTGGAAGCCATTTGTGCACATTCCAAAGCACACCTGTATGAAGTATTTCGGTCCCTGTGCTCCTCTTGATTTATGCAGTACATGTATGATGTATTTTCAGGTTGTTGCATACACACATTCTTGTACTTTGTAGTAGTAAACTTGTAATAGTGTTAAGTTTGAGGCCATGTAAATTTTGGATCATCATCAGAGTTACTATAGTATGCAGTATTTCAGGGCAATATTATGGTGGRAAATAAATGTTGTTAGGTGATGAATGAAGCTTTGAATTTGATTGATTAAGCTGTGGTGTACGCTGTACTGGAAATGAGAATATGGCAAAATGTACTTTAACGAAATCAGAACTCTGGTCAAGTTGGTGTGGGGCTAACAACAGGATAATCGATATAATTAGAAAATTAAGTACGGAGTAGTTATTTATTTTTGTTGCAGAGCTAATTAAAATAAGGAGTTTGTGAGGATAATAACCTGTTTTCGTCAACTCCTGGAATCTGGAATCTGGAATCTGGAATCTTATACGGTACATATGAAGTATAGACATTGCACATATTACATATTACATATTACATATACGGGGTATTCAGAAAAGGAGTACTATCAGGTTCATCTCCGAGATGAACCAAAAACCACTTATCTCATGTCATTATTGTAATTTAATGTACTTTATTTAAGTAATTACATGCATATGAGTAGGATAAATAAAGTACAAAAATTACCAAAATGACACGAGATAAGTGCATATTGGTTCATCACGGAGATGAACCAATAATTTCCCTCAGAAAAGGGTACATTGGTAGGCGTGCCAAAGGAGCATGCCCATGAAGTAAATAGTAATAGTCATTCCTCACCGTTGATATCCCAATTTCCTTTTTCCTCCTTAGTCCTGAAGTAAATAGTAATAGGCTATATTGCAATTCGGAAACAAACAAAACAGCAACTCTTGTATGATCCAAACAAACAGCGCTAAGTCGCTGAAACGCCATCAATATCAGCCAATCTACAGCCTACAGAGGTCGTCTCGTCGTCTATTTCAAATTTCAATTTACAATTTAAAATTAAAATCTTCTTCTTCTTTTTTTTTTTACCACCTTTCTCCTCTTCCCYCCCCCCCCCCTCAGAATCATCAATCATCATCGTCTTCGTCATCTCAAATTCACAATTCGATCACTTCTTCGTCAATTTGAACGAATCTGTTTACGAGGCCTCATCTGTTTACTTCTCTTGAAGCTTCTACAAGTTGTACTTTAAGCTTTTTTGCATGATAATTCCGTCAACTTTCTCATAACCGTAATTACAATGGCGATCTCAGATTCTTCGCCAGAGACGATCACGACCACACCAACTGATTATGGCGGCGAGTCTGTCCGCAGGCGATTCAGTGCAACGGGAGATGCCACTGTCAAAGCCACCACCACTTGTTCTGACCAATTCGAGGATTTGAACAAAGTCTCTAATGGCGGTGATGTCGACAGAATTGTTGATGGCACTGATACCACTCAGCAAATCAGGTCCGAAAGCGTCAGCGGTGACCATAATGACCCCAAGCCTGATTTCCAAACGGCCGTCAGGTATTCCTACCGCCCTTCGTCTCCTGCTCATCGCAAGGTTAAGGAAAGTCCTCTCAGCTCAGACGCCATTTTTAGACAGGTTTGCTTTCTTTGTTTATCAAACTCACTGATATAATGAACAACTCTTTCAATTGCTGCTACTGCTCTTTCAATATTTTGCTTTAATTGTTCATGTCTTGCTCATCTTCTTTCTTCGCTATTGTATGCTTTTGTTTTTTACTTATTACTCCTACTAATTATTGCGAAAGGCTGGCTAGCTAGCTAACACTTGAAGATGGATATGGTTAGCTTAGAGTATGAATGGCCATATTGAAATTGCTTAAGATAAGTAGTTGAGGGAAACTACAAACCTAAGAAAGCCGTTGGTATTTGGTTACTTAATGTATCTCTTCGACAAGATATAAAGGGCTACAAGGATCCCGTACCATTGGAGGAATAACACCTTGGTTTAGTCTATAAGAACAAAAGGACATGCTCAAAGGTTGTTCTATCGTCGCCAAGCTTTATGAACCACACTATCAAGTATGTAAAAAAGAGTGATAGAACATAGGTTGAGGCCTGAGTGCATGCGCAAGAATTTCGGATAACCAATTTGGTTTTACACTTTTACTGTGAGATTTGGAGTATCCATTCTTTCTTTCTTTTCTTTTTTTTTTTTTGGTTTTCTTTACTTATTTTAGATTTTTTATATTCATGGCCCTGAATAATATAGATTTCGGGGCAACTTTATACCATAAGTATCTTTACCCTGCTGCAATTTTTCTGATTGAGTCAACATGATCATCGATTCATCAGTGATATTATTTGTTGCAGAGTCATGCTGGTCTCTTCAATCTTTGTGTTGTGATACTTGTTGCTGTAAACAGCCGGCTTATCATTGAAAATCTCATGAAGGTTTTATACAAGCAAACTTCATTTTCTTTTGTTTACACCTTTAATCTGTAAGATAAATTTCTCTATGCAACAGGCTGATTTGTTTCTTTACTGACACTATTTTGTAGTATGGTTTGCTAATACGAGCTGGTTTCTGGTTTAGCTCAAAGTCGCTAAGAGATTGGCCTCTTTTTATGTGTTGGTAATAATCTTGAGTATCAATAATGTTGCTGACAAGTCACATGTTTCATTCCTGGATGCTGATCCTGCATTTGCATATTGACTTAATTTGGGTTTTCATTTTGAACTGCAGTATTTCGCTTCCACTCTTTCCATTGGCTGCTTTCTTGGTAGAGAAGTTGGCACAAAGAAGGCGTGTATCTGATCTGGTAGGTGTCTAAATCCAATTTGCTGTCATGAAGATGGTTTCTTCAAGTATTTTTTTTTTTTTTCCAAATTTCCTACCTCTGGTTGGTGTTGTTTCAAAAGTATAGATGTTTAGATAAAGGCTTAATCCCCCATTCCAGCTTTTCCTTCAAGTCAAGTCTGTTTTGCTGACTAACTGTAGTTTTGCTGCAATCTTCTAGTGTCAGTATTTAATTTTAAATACCAAAGATTTTTGTTGAATGTTTGCGCTTTCTTGGTAAATTGATGATTATTGTGGTTGACCAGAAAAACAATTATTTATGGGAGAGCATGGATTATGTGGGGGAAGAGGAAGAAAAATAGGTTGAGGTTGTCGTATGTATTACCTGCTATTGGAGCTGGAAGCCATATTTTATCTCATTTTCTCTGTCTTATCTTGCTAGGATATTTGTTGAACTATGATAACATGAAACTGTGGGTTGGAGTGTTGGACACACTTGAACTTCTTTCTACTAGTTTTGTTAAATAAATGAATGCTTTTGTTGTTGTTTCTATTGGTTGATTTTGTTTTCTTACTTTAAGCTTTAATTTTCTCAAACTGCTCTGAACATGTTTGTCTATCAACCATCTGAATGATTGTGCAGGTAGTCATACTGCTTCATACACTGATTGCCACTATTACCATCTTATATCCAGTTTTTTTGATACTCAGGTTGTTTCCTAAAACCTTTTTATTACTCCGTACATATATTTGATATGTCTTCATCACCTTAAACTTTTCTGGCACTTCATTTTTTGTTTATATACATAGAATTCACTGACAAGATACAAACTGATGAAAATAGTTTCTTCATTTTGTAATTAGTAGTCATTGGCAGCTATGAGTAAAGTGCGCATTAGAGGCAGTGATGTGTGAAAGTTTTATTAATTTGTTGTCTTCCAGTGTATGGTTCATCAAGTATGTAGCTTTGGTTCTATGAATTTACAGATTCCTTTTACATTATGGTCAGAAGTATTTTTAAAAAACGAAATTTAGCATCTTTGCAGGTGTGATTCTGCTGTTCAATCAGGTGTCGTGTTGATGCTGTTTGCTTGCACAATGTGGTTAAAGTTGGTGTCTTATGCACATACTAACTACGATATGAGATCAATTGCCAAAGCATCTGCTAAGGTAATGAAGAAGGTCCATCTTTATCTACTTTCATTGTTCATTACTATTCTTTTTTCATTGTTCTACCCATAGGTCTTGTAATATCTATTTAGTCATTGATAACATCATTTTGATAATCCTTCTAGTCTACTTGATAAGTCTCTCTTTGTATTACCGTGTGGTATTGAAATTTTCCCTTGATTTTAAGTTGTAACAATCATTCTGTACCTTGGGGAAAATAGGTATTGATATTCSTCGCATCCTCTTTAAAAAGTTTTTATTTTGTTTCTATCATACCCAATTATATGATCTAAGCTAAAGACAACACCTTACCACAAGGAATTGCTTATCAGGTCCTAAACGTCTTTGTTTAGTTTTCATTGTAGTTCTTTAGCATCCAATCCACTTATGTAAATCTCCTCATTTGTTTTCCATAAGTAGTATCTCATTGTTTTTTCAATTGTCATATTCCTGTGTTTCAAGATCATTGCCTTCTAAATCACATWAACTTGTCTTAGAGATGTAGTATTTATGCTTCTTCTTACTGGTATTTATTTCTCTGGTTTCAGGAGGATGGATTAAATACGGAACTGCCTTATGATGTCAGCTACAAGAGTCTGGTTTACTTCATGGTGGCCCCAACACTTTGTTATCAGGTTCAAAGCACCATTGATCATCATTTTTGGGTGATGGATTACATTTTCTTACCCCTTGCTTTGAAGATGGCTTGTTTCATCTTGTTCAAATTAAGCTACCAGTTAAGAGTGTTGTTTTGCAACATCCATGTTAGGAATCTTGCGACTTGCTTATGTAATCATCCTTTGTCCCTCCCTTTTTTTTGAGTTAAAAGATGGAATAATGGCTGGAACACTACAAAGTTTTGATGGGATCTAGCAAGCAACACAATTTTCGACTAATGACTGGTGAAATTTACACCATCAAATGAAAAGGGGTTGGTGGGAAATTCGACATAAACTCTAACTATACGCACCCCCTTGTCATGGTAACTTGGTGTTACCAATTTTTAAATGTCAGTAGCTGCACCCACCCCCTTATTTAAGGGTGTAGGTTGCTCCAATAAAAGGCCGTGCCACTAGATTGCTTTTAGTGCTTTGTCAGTAGTTTGATTTTCCGGCCTACAAAAAAAGTAAGCTCTCTAACCTTTGGTTTTTAGATAACTAATTGAAATATTTCATTTCATTGCTTGCACTTCTTTACTCTAAAGTAGAAGTCAGATGTTACATTACATATGAGTCCTTGGGTTAGCTGGAAAACTCTTCTTTGATATTGTGGGTAACTTGCATATATTCAACCTCACTTAGGTCATGGGCTTTTCTAATGGCATTGGGAAAGTATTGATGTGGATGCTTGGTATATTTTTTAGGGAAATTCCCATTGGTATACCTGGGATTACGGTGAGTTTAAAATTCCTAATGGTATACTTCAATTCTTAGAATGCTCCCAAGTGTAACATTAATAAGGTATATTCCTTTACTTGGGATTATTTTATCATTTTTTACAAACAATAAAGAAATCAAAAAAACAAATAAAAAAACCCCCACCCCCTAAAACCACCCAAAACCACCTCCTACAACTCAACTCGCGCTAACCATCTCCAATGAGCAAACTCACCCAAAACTACCTCCAACAACCCCACGAAATGTTGCATTAATTAATGGTGAGTGTGGCTGGCTGGGTTTGTGGTGTGAGGGTGTGGCCGGGTCGGGTTCGTGGTGTGAGAAGGCGAGGGTTTGGCTGAGGTTTGTGGTGCGAGCGTGTGGTAGTGCGAAGGTGCGAGGGTGGGGTTCGTGGTGCTGTGTGTGCGAGGGTGGTGGTTTAGCTGGTTTTTTTCTTTTTCTTTTCCTTTTCTTTTTTTTTAACTTTAAAAAAGGGAATATTCCCTTTTTTAACAGAATATACCTTGTAAAAGGTCACATTTGGGAGGAGGCTAAGAATTAAAGTATACCATTGGGAATTTTAAACTCATAGGTATACTAGTTGGATTTGTTAAATTCCCATATTCCCCACGTATACCAGCGTGAATTTCCCTTTCCATTTTGGAGAAATTYGGTGGGGAAAGGATTGGTGCACATGTTTGCCTCAACTCCCTCAAGTTATATTGATTTGCTTAAACTTTTAAGATCTGTTAGCTTGTTATGAAATTGTCATTATTTGTTTAACTGATTTGACTTTTTACCAACTTCTTTCTGATTATGTATCCATGTTTCTGGCAATCTGGCATGAGATGTTTCTGATAAATATAAGCAACACTTTCTATGATTTTACCATTTTAAGTGTTTCAAGTTGTAAGGTTTTTCAACTTTCTTCATTTCTGAATAGTTATCCAGGTGTTTTTGGGTGAATTTTATGAAGAGTGGTGGTATCCTCTGATTCATTGTTGTGTCTTTAGTATTAAATAATCAGTTTCATTATATAATGGTGCTTGCTTATTTTCGGAGAGTAAAAGGAGTTGGTATATCGCACTTTGCAAAACTTTTAAGCTTCTTTTTGTTTGAATGTATCTGCTTAACCGTTTGATGCTTATATCTCCTGGCTTTTGCATATCTTGCAGCCAAGTTATCCTAGGACTGCTTACATTCGAAAAGGATGGGTGGCCCGGCAAGTAGTAAAATTGGTGATATTTACTGGAGTAATGGGATTCATCATTGAACAAGTTTGTTCCTTATATCTAATGAACTGCCATCTTTTTTCCTAGTTGTCATATCTCAGACATTGTCCTGACACTCTTTCTTTTCACCCCTCTGCCTTCTTAGTATATCAATCCCATTGTGCAAAATTCACAGCATCCTCTCAAAGGGAACTTGTTGTACGCAATAGAAAGGATCTTGAAGCTCTCAGTGCCAAATTTGTACGTGTGGCTATGCATGTTCTATTGCTTTTTCCACCTCTGGTGAGTTTTCTGCAACACTTGTCTTCATACATGGTCTTCTATTTAAYTTGCAATTATGTGAGGGAGACTGGGTATGGACATTTATGAACTGGCAACAGATCCATGTTTAGGTAACCAAGGGCATGTTCACCCAGTTTAGTAGTAGAATCAAACAACTTGCTTCATATGTCATTATTTGCTGCCATGCTGGTGGCCTACAGTGCTGATGGCTAGTGTCTGTAGCTATAAATTTTTTCTTTTTGTTAATTATAGTACCCAAGAATATTCCTAGGTTAAATGGTCCACGGTCCATCAACCTCACCTCCTTTCTCTTTCTCATTAATCTGATTTGATTGTTCCTCATCATCAGTAGAAGGAAATAACCTATTTCGTCCTAGCTGTATCCAAATCGGTTTTTGTTGTTTTGAACAGAGAAGTTTGCTTTGATTAAATTTGGATGTTTAATAATTTTTTGGTGTCAAACAGGGCAGCTTTAACTCCATTTCCTTCTACTCCTGTCAAATTCTGTTTTTTTTGCAAAAAAATATTCCTACTTGTGGTGCTGGTCATATTCACAGCAAGGGGTTTGCTATGTTGCGTCAATGCATCATTGATAAAGCATTAATTTTGTATTAGCAGTGTCAGTCAAATTGGCCTTATAGTCCCGTACCAACTTTATGTAGTCTTCATCTGTTGATCTATAATGGTCCTTTGCAATGTGGGAAATGGCGGTTTGGACATAGTCACATAGACAAGTTTAATGACAGATATGTAACAACTTACTTTGAAAACATGTTTCAAACACAATTTGCACAACAAAGAAACATGGAAGACAGATTTGATGAATTCAAGTTTTGATCACTTGAAGAGTTTTTACATTATGCTGTTCTAAGGCTATATACTACTATACTCATGCTCATCTGTTTGGACAAAGTCCTTTGCTAGATATAGCTAGCATTTCATGTGAAGTTAGCCTCTCCATTAGGTTTCTGTGCTAGAATAGGTAGTTTGAACTCCATGATTTTGTTTTACATTTTTTTTAAAAGAAAATTTTACCTTTCCTAGGTGGTGTTATTTGAGTCTTGTGCACTTTAAACTTGTTAATTATGTAGATGAGGTTGTACAAATTCTTATAAACGGAACAAAGGCGAAGGAATTTTTGTATGCTAAAGTTGTCTTTTCTGCAAAGATTTGTTATGCTATATAGGCCTTTCGTTTCACCTCAAATATTATACTCCCTCCGTTCCGATTTCTTTTTTACGTTTGTAGAATTGCACGTCAATTAAGGAAAAATTAGTATTTGGATAAATTATGTTAGTATTACTTGGAAGTTGTATTATTCTTTTAATTTGTTTGAGATGTGTGCAATAAAATTAAAGTAAATCTTTTTATATTTAAAAATGAGGGGATGAGATAAGTTTGGGTGRAAAATCAAGAATGATGAGTAAATAAGTAAGGGGTGATATTAATTATTTKAGGGGTAAAAGTAACATTAATGGGTAAAAAAGTAAAGTATGAAAAAGGAAATGTAAAGAATAAAAGGGAACACCAAAAATGGAAACGTAAAAAACAAACTGGAACGGAGGGAGTACTTAGTTACTTTGTTACACTTTGTTTTTGACCAAGAACATGCTAATCTTTCTGAAAGGGAAGCTATCTGCCAGCTGGACACGCAAATGATCCTTGATATTATTTGATCGTTATTTAATATATTTTGACTTTCAATTCAACCATATAAGTCTATGATAGTTAATACACTAACATGTCTCCCAATTTAGGCTGAATATACTGGCTGAGCTTCTTAAGTTTGGTGATCGTGAGTTTTACAAGGATTGGTGGAATGCAAGAACATTTGAAGAGGTAGGCTTCTGTTTAACCCTGACCACAAAACTTTTAGGTCTAAATCTTACCTGTTGATGGTGTGAGTGTTTTTGCTGATGATTTCATTCTCCCTGTTTTTGTTTAATGTGATCGTGAAATCGATGGAATCAGTATTGGAGGATGTGGAATATGGTAAGTTTTCTGTCTTGCCTGGTTTCCATTGGTTGCCCAGTATTTTTCAAAATTATGTGTAGCCGTATGTCAGTATGTTGTAAAATCTTCCAACATGACAATACTAAGTTGTATATGTTGAACATCTGTTAGATCTAACTATAAGCTATGTAGCACGGTAACGCTTTGAGTTTCTGAAACGGAGAAAGAAAAATTATWAAACTGCGTTATAAACAAGTAATTCTATTAAAATGTCCTATAAATAAAAATATAACTTAAATTGTCTTAAAATAAGGTGAGAAACAGAAAATAACAGTGTTTTTGTTGCACGGAAATTTTTAGAGATGGACCTAGAGGCTTTCGAGTTTCTATGTTACCATGCTTCATATAGCTAATACTTGCTCTTATTTTCCCTTTATTTTTTCTTTACCTTTTTTGTAAAAATTCTTCCTGTTACCACTTCACTAGTTAACCCATCCTCTCTCTATTGAGTATTCTCTCTCCTCACATTCCCCACCACCACTACCGCCCACAAATTTCATCAACTAATGCTATGGCTGTGTGTCTAACAAAGTTGTCGATTCATCCTATATCTCTCTCCTAGCTGTCTTCGTGACGGCCACCGCCACTCTAACCACTACTTACTCCAATGTCTTCTATTACCTCAACGCCACTACCGAAGCACTTTACAAATCATAAACCTCAAACCCCTAAAACTAATGTGCATTTGTGCAGTGTTATAACCACTAGAAATCCCCCATCCCTTGACTAAATTGGAAGAGAGGGAAACTAAAGAAGACGCTGAAGAGAAAAAGATTGACTTGTTGGGATTAGAGATAGTAAAGAGATTGCATGATCCTAATTTACATTTTCCCTCCACTGTCAAGAGCTTTGTTGTTATTAGCGCAGAGTTAGCTGAAAATATTAAGACTTGTATAAGGTTGACGAAAATCATTATTTAATCGTACCTTTGATGTTAAAATAGAAACTGAGGGCTACCTTTGGTAAAGTTTTTATCCTTTATACACCTGATATAATTTTGAAAAATACCGGGTCAATGGAAGTTTTCTTTTTTCATTCATTTCAAAAATACAATATCTCTGGAGCCTATAGTGTGACCATATGAAATTTTTTGCAACAGGAATATTGTGGAGAGGTTTTGAAAGAATTAAACTATGTAGAGGAGACTAATTTTGTTATAGAACAGTTCAATTGAACTAAACAACATAACTTGTGCTAAGTTGCTAGCTTGTGTATAGGTTACCCACATGTTGAGACTTGAGACCAATATGGGTAGAAATCTATGAAACTTGGGATTATTTTGAAATAAATGAAAGGTTATGAAACTTGGGATCAATGATGGAAGTTCTCACCCAAACTTGAGATTATTTTAAACAACTTTTCCAATTATTTTTTTGTGCATTTCCTTAACTTGATCTGAATCTTTTTCTACAGCCGGTACATAAATGGATGGTTCGTCATGTCTACTTTCCATGCTTACGCAATGGTATACCAAAGGTATTGTCACTTATCTTTATAAATAATCCCAACTTAATTTCTTTGCAGTTTGCATCCCCTTTACCATCCTGTAAATGCTTTGTCACTAAATGTTGTGATCTTTGAGTCTTTTACAAATTCGAATGGTATTTGGATGGCTCCATTGTGTGTCTTGTTGTTTGTTGATTTATGGTTTCTCCTCTCTAGTCTTGATGGCAAACCTTCTTATAGGTAAAATTATATGTTTTCTTGCTTGAGTGCAAATATAACATTGCTCAAATCTATGTTGAAAATTTCCAACTTGTTCTAAAGAGGTTCATTGGCAGTTTCTAACGTTAAGTAATTTTACTACAGGGAGTTGCAGTACTGATTGCCTTCCTCATATCTGCCTTATTTCACGAGGTATATCAGAAATTTACTCCTGACATTCTTCACGCATTTATATTTTTTTCTGTAATAAGTACCTAATWCTTCAATGGCATGGCGTCAACATTATAATAAATTCATTTCTTTCATATTTCACAAAAACGATTTGGCAAAGCACTTGTGCTAGATCTTTGTCATCTATGATTATTTGACTGCTTGAAGAGATCTCCACTATTGCGGTATTTAGCTTGACCTGAACTTGCTGTACTTCCTGCTCAAGATGTAGCCTTGTTGAATAGACAAACAGCTGTTTATTTTTTTCTTGATGAGGATTTTTACACAATCTTAAGATGCCATTTGGTAATTCAACCGATTTGATGTAGCTTCCTTAGTTTAAATATTATTCTTTTTTGTTTGCAACATTTGCCTTTTGTTACTGCTTAAAATCTTGTATAGAGTTGGTTGGCTGATTCATCTGTGGTAATAAGAAAATGGAGTGAGGGGTCCTAAGGACAATGTTTCTTTATCAGGAAATATAGCWATTATTTAGGGACAACCCAATAAGAAAATGCACAATCTTTTAGGGATAAATGGCATATATGGAGGAACCTACATGTATGAATGAAGTGTAAATGCCAAAATATCCTAATGAATCTCATATACTAATCAAATTGTCGAAATTTTATGTTTATTTCTAGCTCTTGAAATTTGATTCAATGAAACTTTATGATTCAATCTCTTATATCTTTTTGTGCGGTTTCTTCTCATTGTTTGGCTTTTTGCATATTAATTGGGTGGTTCCGACTTTGCCATTGCATTATATTTAGGAAAAATGGAAATAAATAATCGCAACTTTTGGCCCTCCGCTCATAATAATCCCATTTGAAGAAAATCTCAAAATAATCCCAACTTGTACCCTTCTCAAAACAACCCTTTTAACCTACAACCTGTTAAACAGGTTTTTTTWAAWTTTTTTTTCTTTTTTAACTTTCCTAATAAACCAATAAAACCAGCCCCTCACCTTCTCCCCTCTCTCCACCGCTACCTGGTACAACCCGCAACCCAACACCACCACCAGCCATAACTCGCAACCCAACACCACCATGAACCCAACGACAGCCCGCCACGAACCATGATCAACTTCTGTCTCGTGGGTTCGGTTGACCACCGCACCGTCACTAATACCACCAACCACGATCGATCAACTTCTCTCTCCTCATCATTCCATTCTCTCTCCCATTCTCTCTCCACTGCACCATCACTAATACTCCACCGTCGCACCATCTCCATCGCAAGGCCGTCGCACCTCGAACCACCACTAGCAAGTCGAATGGGGAGACCTGTGTTTTTTTGTTAAGGTTCGCTGGTTCGATTGAGTTGCGGGTGAGAGTGRGTTGTGGGTGGTCTGAAACGGGTGAGGGTGAGGGTGGAGGTGGCGTCGTCTAGTTTTTTGTTTGGGGTTTTAGGTTACTTTTAGGAGTTTTAGCAAAGGCTTAATATGAGAGCATTGACACTAGTGAGGAAAAAAAAAATTCCTCACCACTCTTTCTCGTACTTTTTCTTTCTTCCCACCCAATTTTTTTCCCCATGGGCAGTAAATGTGCCACGAGTGCTCCCTTCTAAGGCTTATGCTTCTCTCTAATAAGGAGAAAATAATTTAATGAAAAAAAAAAACCCTTCTCAATACTCTTTTTCCTATACCCCATCATGAAAACTATGTGGCAAATTGATATGAGAAGTATCAAAATCATGAAAATATTGGTGACTTTACGTCACCCACTTAGAAGAAAACAGAATTGATTTGCAAGATAGTGGGGCCCACTTTGCTACTGGTCATCCAAAATTTTCCTAGCATTTGAGGAAAGGTTWATTTGCTCATGAGGATAATTGTATTTGAACATTGATGTGGTCCAATCACATCTAAAATTTCTCCATCATTTTCCTCATGAAGAAAAAAACACTCACTTATGTTAGTGCTCTGAGAAGAACCTACAAGTTGAGATTATTTTGAGATTATCTTCAATTGGGATTATTATGAGCGGAGGGCCAAAAGTTGGGATTATTTATTTCCATTTTTCCTTATATTTATGACTTTAGTGCTATTTTTTGTTACTGCCATTTGTTACTAGATTTTTATTTTGGAAAAATTTGCATCATCTTCTGATTTWATTGATGCCCTCTAATATACATATACCTTTAATTTAGAGTGTATGGTTCAGGTTGTATGTTATTGTAGTGGCTTTCTCTTTTGATACTCTCCTCATACACGGGTTAGGTGTCTACTTAGATATGGGTGTCCAAGTATCCGACTCGGCCATTTTGTAGAAAAAAAAGTCAAGTTTTTAGTTAAGAAAAAAAAGTGTCATGTTGTGTCGGACACAACACGTGATTTGTGAACCAGATGAGGGTCTCGAAGTAAAATAGCTCTCGGTTGTCTATTTGTAAGTTGAGAAACTAAAGATCTTGACAGACAAGACTTTAAAGTACAACTTCTAATTATAGAACATAAAATGACTTACTTCCTCCTTTTTTTTCAATGCACCACTTTGAGAATTTCGAAAATCGAGCCAAAATTTGGCAGAAGTAATTTTTGTGAAATTTCCCTATAGGGAAACTGGTGTTTTGAAGGAAAAAAAATGATGTAAAAATATTCTTAGTGATTCTTGATGCTGCAATTATGTTTCCTTCTTGAAATTCACTGTGTTCGTTCCAGATCATATGCAAGGAAGTGTTTATGAGTCAATGTAGTATTTTGATCTTCTGATGATTCTATGATGTTCATTTCTTGTTTGCAGCTATGCATTGCTGTTCCTTGCCATATTTTCAAATTTTGGGCTTTTCTTGGCATTATGTTTCAGGTAAAATGGGCTGTCAAAGGTCTAACTGTACCTTCTCATGTGCTCTTTTGCTTCAGAAGACTATACTATTGTTCCTAATGTGCTTTTGTGAAGGAATCTGGCATGATAATTGCTGATAATGTTAATAACATGATATTCCTTTTGAAAACCAGGTTCCGTTGGTTTTACTTACGAATTTTCTGCAGAGGAAGTTCCAGAACTCAATGGTATGTCTCTCAGTACATCATTAATCTCCATACCATGTCATATCATGGACTAGGGAGTGAGGGATTTTTATATGAACATTGAGTTGAGAGTTTGAGACCAATAGAAGTCATCCCAAAACCCCTGTCAAGTCTGAATAGCAAACAAAAAAAAGGATATAGTTCGAAGTAAATTTGGGGAAAAGAAAGACTTTTTATAAAGACTTTTTGTGGGAAACCACTTTTTAAAATTCTTTTTAGCCTTTTTGGGTATCTTCCAATAATCATTTTTTGGCCTTGGGTTTCATTTAACAATCTTATATTGTCTGGGATTACATTTGATGAACTTTTTACTGTTTTAGGTTTGTCTTTGCAATTTTTATTTTGTTAAAAGGTGGTTTCCTACAAAAAAAAAWTTCTTTATAAAGGTTTTTTTGACAAATTACTTCTTTGAAAGAATAGAACAAATCTATAAGATAAAGGGGTTTACTCGTTTTTTAAAGTGCCGAGTGCATAACATTTTTTGAGTTGCGTAAACTTTCAGTTAACAAGTTTCAAGCATCAAATGCTAACTCAAGGTAAAACTTTGGATTAAACACACATGTGCAACCTTACCCATCCATTGTCAGCGCCTCGATGCTGTAGTAGATACTAGAGCTATCTATGTGCTTACCCCTGCTTAATAATGAGCAAAAAAAACTTGTATAAACAAGCTGGGAAAGAGTAAATTATTTTACTATTCCATGAATTGTTTAATGTGAATTGATCCAAACTTTGGAGTGAGTCGAGTAATCGCGAGTCTCCAAACTATTGTGTGGAACTATGAGTTCTGTTACCCAATGGAACTCATTTACTGATTTTTTTAATTTTTTTTTTATGGTTATGGTCTATGCCTAGTGGGTCATTTACCTGTAGGGTAGATGAAGCTTTTCTTTGACTATTATTTTTCCTATTTTCATCCTAATGAAGTTAATACTCCGTAATATATAGCAACTTGATATATGTTTATCCATATATAAGACATCCTACATTATAATGCCTTTTCAGTTTAAATTTGAAAAATGCAGCCCCAGTTTTTTTTTTTCATTATAAATTTGACTAGATGAAAAAACCGTTGCTAGAGAGTAGTATATTTATTCCTGAGTTCTTTATTGTGTTTAGCAGCATGTATATAATGCATTTCCCCCAATTAATCTCAGGTTGGAAATATGATTTTCTGGTTCATCTTCAGCGTACTAGGCCAACCAATGTGTGTTCTCCTTTATTACCATGATCTGATGAACCGGAAAGCTACATCATTATGAAGTATTCTTACTTGAGGGAAGTTGAAGTGTTTTCAAAAATGTTACTTGGTGCAACAATGAAGAGATGAATAACATCATCTAATTTCAAGATGCTATGTAAATGTTGGTCCGTACAATGCCTCATGCCARATGAGTCATATTTTATGACTTCATGAAGTGTATGAACAATTTTGACTCAAGTGAATTAACCCTTGCTTATACAGCTACACAAATGGAGTACAATCAATTGTACATGATTTGCTTTTGTTTATGTTTCTCTGAGTTTGAGCGATTTGGTGCTAAACTACTAGTTGATCAACTTATCTTAGAAGTACGACRTAAGGTTCTGGATTCTTCACACAATTTTCTGTTGTATTTGGGAGTGTTGACAATCAATAAAAGCAAAAGGATTGCCAAGCAAATATCCTGTTATCATTGATATTGTACGCATTTTCTAGGCGAATAAACTCCTTAACGTAAAATTTGTAAAATTTTCTATATTTGAGTGTAACAAAAAACCTGGAACAATTATACAACTTTCTTCATTTGTTAAATTATTAATGGCAAAATTATCATATTTTTGAGATCACTTTTGTTAATTGTTTTGTTTTTTTTCTTGTCATATTATTTCCCTCTTTTATTTTTGGAATCACTTCACTAATTCAGTACCTAATTCATTATTCATTATTAGCTTATTTTACATTGAAATGAGTGCTAATATAATTGTTGCATTTATTCCGTTACCTATGAAATAGTTGATATCAGTCAATCTAGTGAATGACATCTACAGTAGTTAATACCAGGATTTTGACAAATTTATAATCGAGTAGTAACCGAGTTTCTTACATAACTCACGACCTCAAACAAACAATATTTTAACATATTAGTGTAAAAGGTAAACGTGGGCTGCCCTATGCCAATAAAAGGATTAACCGGCGACCCCATGTAGTCAGCTCTGCTCCCCATTATTGAATTGTTATTATTATTATTTGTTGTATTATTACAGAACAGTGAGTATTATACTTGTGAAGTTGTGCTGGTTGCATTAACATTAACTAATAACTACTACGGAGTAACAATATTGTTGAAAAGTCCGCACTCCGCAGCAAAACGCAGAGACAGTGAGAAAAGGTGTGAAAAAGGAAGTAAAATACTTTGACTCGAATCCAAGGCAAAGGAAAGAGGCATAATCAAACAAACATACCAACAAACCAACCCCGAATCAAAAGAGGACTGCAGAAGTAGGACAGAAGAGATGGGTGAGTACTACAGATCAAAGTCATATGGAAATAATAAAAATAATAATCAGGAGAGATGTTACCGTGGTTCGTATGAAACAGCAAGCAACGATCAGCAATTTGGAGACATTGTTACCCAGATTCCTCGACAGGCAGAGCTGAGGAAAGGGAAGAGCGCCAACGCGTCTTCATCTTCTTCCTGGTGTTTCAGCGACCCAGAAATGCAGAGAAAGAAGAGGGTTGCTTCTTATAAATCTTACACTGTTGAGGGTAAAATCAAGCGCTCTTTTTCCAAAAGCTTTAGATGGCTCAAACACAGGTACTCCAACATCATCCAGGGCTCCTGATTTCAGTACTCACCTACTATATGTATTTTTATTACAAATTAATTAATAAATGTATATATATACTCCTTCATATTAATTACTCCGTATTATTTATTATGTTATGTAATGTAACGTAACATCATTACTTTTATTTAATGCCAACTATTGTTCATCTCCCGGATAAATTGATAACAAGAAAAAATTGTCATCTGGGAAATTGTTCTGTTCAACCCACTGGTGTTCATTAGCTCTTCTGGGTTATAATTTGTGCCATCAGATCTGCTGTTGCGTGATGTTCAATGTGTTCATTATGTATTCTGATTCCTCAACTCGTTTCCTCTAATAAACAAGCTTTTGATATTTGGTCAGTTGGTCGGTAGGGATTCATATGCCCCAAACTTCTACTGTGAGGTCGAGTAGCTGTCGACAACCTCCAATTAAGTTTCACTCACAATTTCAAGTGAGGGAATGTTAGAGCTCATTTTTACTAGAATCGAACTCCACTTTTCGTATGAACTACTACAAATACATCCCAACTTACTAATGCACTTGACCACTATCGTTAACCAAATTCCGTCTTGTATTCGTGGATCGTCGTTGTAACTTGTCGGAATTGTAGTCGGAACACATCGAAGGAGGAGTCGGAAGAGTGATTTGAAGCCGCCAAGGTTGGACGCCCAACATAGGCGACCATACCGTGCTTCTGGCGCACTAGGCGACCAAACCATGGTCCGTGTGCCTACTCTAGGCGTGGGAACCATGGTTTTGGTTGCCCACGCCAGGCGCCAGAATCATGGTTTGGTCGCTTGGGCGTCCAACTTTGACGGCTTCAAATTATTYTTCGGATGTATTTCGGCTACAATTTTGACATGTTACGACGGCGATCCAAGAGTACGGGACGGAATTTGGTTAACGATGTTGGTCAAGTGAGGTAGTTAGGGGTATATGTGAAAATTCACACGAAATATGGACTTCGATTCTRGTATAAACGAACTTCGTTTAGCACTTCAGTTTCAAGTGTAGTGTCTTATACACAAGATTTACATACTTAAGTGCCCATTGACACCCTTATATTTCTATTTTGGCCGACTGGAGTTCATTTTAAAACTCATCTCTAATTGCCTTAAAATTCACACATGGTATGGGAGATCGTCGAGAGGATGCAGTTCATTTCTAGCTTCACAAAGCCACCATTGCACCTTACTAATTCCCGTTTTTCTATCACATAACCAAGATATATGTGCCTTGCGTAGGTGTGTTTTATGACTCAACAAAATTCCGAATCATTTCTAGACATTTTTATTTTGTGACCTTGAAAGCGTAAATCGTTTGAGGGGTCTTTTTGAAGCCCAACTCCATTTTCCTCAAAATTCACACTCGTGTCCTGGGATATCGGCAAGAGATAGTTTTCACTTGTGTTGCTGCGTTTTTATGACTCCACAAATTCCTTATATATTTTTAGGTGCTTCCATTACGAAGCCTGGTAAACCCAAGAAAGAATGAATTATAGTATAACATTCTATCTTTGTAGTCCAAGAGGTAGTTTTGGAACTTTTCTTTGGGGCAAATTTTTTTCGAGTCAACTACTTCTGAACCAACCTTATATTATTTATTGATTTATTTTTTGAAGTCACACATGTGGGGTGGCATATCATCATGTCAATTTTCAGCTTCACCTAACTACCATTGCACCCTCGTTGATGTTTTCTTTCTTAGTCACCTGAAGTAGATACAATTATGCAGCTTTCAAAATATCTGCATTTTATGAATCGATAAACTCTCAACTGATTTTTCGAATGTTTTTCTTATTGTGACCTCAAAAGCGTAAATTATATCTTTCAATTTTGGCCAACAAAGAAAGTAAGTTAAGCAATAGACACCACCTTCATCCCCAACCACCACAACAACCACTACACCAACACAAGTCATCGCCAATCACCACAACAGCCACCGCACTAACACAAATCACCACTAAGACACCAACCACCACTATCCATCGACCCCCAACACAATCTACTACACTCACCAACTCAATGTGACACCGTGCAACAAACCTCAATCGAACACTATCCCGCAACCACTAGCCTGAATCCACCGTCGAACCACCCTAATCTAGCAAACTCTTAACTGTAAATAGATCCTGTACCCATTCCAGGAAACCCGAAAAATCATCAATCACTACACTCAAACTCGATATTCGCACTCCAGTTGGAAAGTTGAACCAAGACAATCAACAACTAGAACACGACACAAACACCACCATGACTGGGGGCTTTCAATTTTCGAGCAACCCATCAACGCGCCACAGTGGTTGATTGCAAGTTATTGGAGGAGAGAAATTTTCGAGCAACCCACTATATTCGCCGAACAACCCGCAATTTGGGCACAATTTGATGTTTTTATTGCGGCGATTTTGGCACATTTTGGTGGTGGTTTGGCACGAATATGGTGACACAATTTGACTATGGTGGTTGAAGTTGGTAGTTTGCGGTGTGGTGGCTAACTGGTTGGTGACGTGAGGTCGTGAGCTACAGTGGTGGCTGGTGGAGTGGTGGTGAAGGGATGAGTAGTGATTAATGTAAAATCAAGGTGAATATGGTTAAATTTAAGGAAAAATTGCCATTAACTACCCATATTTGGGACATATTTAGAAAAAACTACCCGGATTTCCCAAAAATAAAAACAACTACCCACTTTTCYCAAAACATTTAGAAATCCCTACCCACTCCTGTTTTCTGATGAATTGAAAACCACTCCGGCAAGTGGGTCCCACCAGTTATTCATTTTTCTTACAATTTCCGGCGTGTGGGTCCCATTTCTTTTCAACAATTCACTGAAATGTGTAAGTAGATCGTCAAATGGCATTGCTTCGACTGATTACATCGAACACAAGCAGTCCATTTCATCACCATCATCAATTTCAGCTTCTGTACAATTGAAATCCTTCCACATTCTTCCATYAAAACTCTCACTCTCTCTCCATCAAACCTCGTTTTTCTTCTTCATTCTCATCAATGGAGTTTTGAAGTTTCCCTTGAAATACTTATAACCCCAAACACTTGCTGCTTTAAAGCTTGTTCTCCCTTCCTCGTTAACGCCCAAATCAAAGTCTCTATAATTTGCATATGCAATTCTTGGTTCCTTACTAACATAGGGCTCCATATACTTGTACATATCCCTCACCCATTTCATATGCATTCTTTCCCTCTTTGTTCCGTCTTCCCAAAATGTTATGTACTGGATCATGTACAGGGTTCCATTCCTATTCGGGAATGGAATCGYCGATTCAGAAATTCTGTCCATCATTCCACCATACGGAGTGAATATTAAAGCACCATTGTCTTCTTGCAATAACATCTTCCACACTTCTTCAATTGCATATTCTGGTATCGGTTTCATTACAAAATCAGACTTTGCTTTGAAGTAGTATCGAAATAGAGACTTACCCTGAAGTAAAACTTCAACAGATGTTCCAATTGGAAATCCACCCATGTATAAAACAGATTCAATCCATGTCATTTCCTGACAATCCTGTTCAGAAATACCCAACTCTGGAAACTTTCTTCCCATGATTTCGGTCACTTTTCTGGCTTCACCACCATTGCCGATCTGGGCATCACCCAAAAGCTCAAAATCTGAATTAAAGTTGGGACTTTGCTCCGAATTGAAGTTTTCCAGTGAGAATGATGAAATGGGTTCACCAATTAGGGTTTCGAAATTATAGATTAACAAAGAAAMTGAGAGAAAGAGATACCTTTGATTATGATTCTTCAAGTTTGCCATGATTAGGGATTCAATTTTGAATTGTGATGATTTTGATGTACGATAGGTTGAAGAAGAAGAGGAGGCCATTGACGGATTGAAGTTGCACAATGGATGAAGGAAGAGGAAGAGTAATGGAGGTGTATAATTGAAGGGAAATAGCATACTGGACCCCACAAAGGAAAAAAATAGACGGTTGAAATGTATCTGGTGGACCCACTAGCCAGAGTTTCCTTTCCATCAGAAAACCGGAGTGGGTAGTGAATCTTAAAAGTTTTGGGAAAGTGGGTAGTTGTTTTATTTTTTGGGGAATCCGGGTAGTTTTTCTAAAAAGTTGTCCAAATGTGAGTAGTAATGGCATTTTCCTAATTTAATGATATTTGTTGTTAACAATAATGATAGTTTGGTATGTTTTAATTACATGTTTATTTTATAATTTATTGACTTTTGTAATTACAGATATAAAAAAGCTTACTTAAAATGAAAAGTTTCAAATTGTTACACATAATTTTTACAAAACTAAAAAAGAAATTGTTTGCGTATGTTTTGATACGAGGGAGTAAATAAAAAATAAAATGAGTATTTTATAGTTATTAATTCATATTATGTAAGGTGAATTCTTCTAACTAATCTAATCTAACAAGAGTTCTGAAATAAGTAGAATTGATAATTCACTTAAAGCCTTGTCATTTGTCAATGCATAATCTATATTCACAATATCTTTAGTTGCGTTTAAAAAAAATATTTAAAATGAAATCATAACAAAAATACAATGAAGTGATTTCAAAGAAATTTCACATGGCTATAAATCACAAAAGTTGCATATATGAGATTGAGAATAGCGTGAAATTGCAAACGTTGCAGAGGAGATAAAAAGTAGAACCAAAACACATACGAGTAATAGTTATCAATATTATCCAACCAAACAAAAATCAACTATCGCCAAAGTCACTCTCATTGACAACGAATTAGGTGTGGTCTATGAAAATTAGCAATTAACGAAGTGGATGCGAATGCCCGACAAACAAAAGGTACATTTTCATGGTAATAGCCAGCTGATGTAAAAACATGAAAATAAAGTAAAATGCATGAGCTAGCAGCTGCTGCTTTTGATCAATTAGGATATGTCAAAGGAAAACAGAMAGCCTGTGACRAACAATTTCCTGTATAATGGAAAAAGAATTATCTCAGGTGAATGATAACCTGAGTTATCATAGAAGTTTTACAATCGTGCATAGTGTGCCACTGGCATAACCCATAAAGGGTACAAGTAAATTGGTCAGATATTGACACAATTGCACATAAATAGAGAAAAACTTGTATAGAAATGTTACMTCCCCTTCACAATAAAGTGCTGATTGTTCCTCGCCTCCGCTCTGAAGGAATGTTTTCATTTCCCAATCAGATTTTAGAGTGCTGCCTAGCCACCTTAAAATCCCAAGAAACTACAAGGGTCCATCACTAGGTAAGCACACAATTATATCGTCRTCATCATTATTATCATTGTTAGCAATACAAGAATGGGGTATACTTAATGGACCCTTTCATCATCAAAATGCAGTGTCTCAATGCCCTTGAGGGTGGTCTCGTAGTTTTTAAGGCTGGTAATCCTACCAGAGGATTGTTGCTGTTTTGCATCAGAAGTTCCAACAGGGGAACTTCTTTGACCACTGGAGAACCTCGGCATTGTGCCTAGGCTTGCCTCTGCTGTACGAGAACATAAAGGATCGGAGTCATTCCCTCCTATAAGTGCCTCACGACTACTAGGAATAGCAGCTCGCTTTAATAAACCACTAGACCGCCCCGCAATATTTGAGTTGGGCAACTGAAAATACACATCAATATTTATTACTTAAAATAAATAGGATGAAAGTTAAGACCTGATTGTGCAGATTGCATTTGCAATTTTTAATGAAGCAAACTATTACACCCCCTACAATTTTTCAAGAATATAATATTACACCAAAGCAGCATTTTCTGGCAGATTAACATAAGGAAAACCTCATGTCACAAAGTAGTTATCTATTTTGGGCAAATTGAAAAGTAATCTGCAATTGCTATTGCAGTAGCTCAGCAAACTGTTGTTTGCATATACTAGAAAGGTAGAATACAAAACTATGCATCATTTCCAAGCATAGAATATCAAAGCTTCCTGGTGTCAAAAAAACTCCAAGTTGAGAGCTTCCAGCTATATGATACCGAACAGATCMGCAAGGAAGAATCGAAGAAGCAATAACTACCATTTTCTGCCACCTTTAAACTAAATCACAGAATTTACAATAACTACGATTTTCTGCCTCCTTTAAAATATATTTTCTACACTAAAGAATGAACTATACTCCCTCCGTTTTTTATTAGTTGTTTCGGTTTTCATTTTGGGATGTTTACAAATAGTTATTCCAAACCAATCTAAAAATAAWTTTTTTACTTTTTACCTATTTTATGTACTCTAACTTTAATKAATTACTCTTTTCTAAAGTCAACTTTCATTACTATACCAAATATATTTACCCAAAATCACTTTTTCCCAAAAAATTACATTCACACATTTGCCCTTTTACCTAASTTACTCAACTATTTATCACACTTACTCAACTATTTTATCTAACTCAATCAACTCTTAAACACYGTAACAAATGTGCATGAACATCTAAAAAAACGGAGGGAGTATTTTATAACGGTTTTTCTAAGGTGCGTCCAAGGGCATTTATTACACGACAAATTCCTCATCAAAAATTTGATTATGATGAATTTTTAAAGTGAATATAATTGCTTGCCTTTTTTAATATAACAATATCACTTATGATTTATTTTTCAAACAAAATTATGGGGCTGAAATTTGAAAAAGATGGTAACAATGAAAATAATTAGCAAAGATTTGATTAATTGAAAATAAATTATATTGCTTAACATTTTTTACTTTTTTAATAACCATCAAAAACTAAATATTTCATAAGAAATATGTTGTGTTAAGTTAATGTAGAGAAACCAATTTTATAATTAAGGACAGTTACTTTCAAAAATTCACATGAAAGACTTCACATAAAATTCCCAACCATGTAATAGGAAGCAAACAAGAACAACATGCGCACGTGTGCTCAAAGCCTAAAAAACAGGAGAATAAGAGAGATGCAACAAACTAACAGTGTAAATTCTAAGAGAATTTTATAAAAAAAAATCTTATGAGTAAAGCTTTTAAAAGGTAAAGGGAGACGAAAAATGGCTTGGTGGGAAGGAGTTAGAAAGGATTTGAAACAGTTGGATTTGCAAGAAAGTGAGGCTCTCGATCGTAGAGAGTGGAGGAGAAAAATCTATGTGGATGACCTCCCGGAATAATCACTTTTGGTTCATGTTAGCCGACCCCACATATGGGATTAAGGCTTTGATTTTGATTGATCTTATGAGTAAAGCTTTCAAATAGATTGGACTTTATCAGATACACACCCCTTAAGCACTAGTGGCTTGTAAGGTAAGAGGCATACAGGATCAACCTGAAAGGACAAGGAAGAGACATCATATGCATATCATTTCAAATTTGCAATATATGAACACAAACATATATTGTTCCCATTTCTCAATGCTGGCAAATTGGCAATTAAAGGAGTTGAATAAAAGGAAGATATAACCCGGCAAGTCAAGAATATCAAACGTTGTTGAAATACCCATGCATGTCTAAAAGTCTAAGATTTATAACTCGTACCTAAAAGAGGTATAGCTCAATACAACAAACAAAAACATGATGAACAGAAGGCGAGAGCAGGCGATAAACATCTCCAGATACTTGTAGCAATTATGTTTCCAAAACATACCATAGGATCTTTGCTTACAGTTGCATCATCTGCAAGTGGACTCTTTTGCTTTAATAAACTTCCAGAGTTCATATGTGATCCAGAAATTCTCCGGCGAGAACTATCTCCAGTAGATAGACCGGCTCGGCCTCCTTCTTCACCTGAAAAGACCACAAAAAAYATAGCTTGATAACTAATAAAATTTCATAGGTCAATAGCCACTTTTAAAACCCCACAATACCTCCTGTTGAAACTCTGACCCCTAACAGAAAGAATAAACACTAGCTGAAAGCATATTGACCTTTTAAAGTACTAACCTGAATTTCTTTCAGCATTTGCAATTGGAGGGGTAGGTACACCAGCACTGGGCCCAATACCCTAGTAACCATAAAAGTGAAGGAAGCACACACATCAGACAGATGAACAACTAGAACAACAGAAAATAATCAACTACGAAAAGAGCCATATCCAATCTAATTCTTACCGCAGTACGAGCAGGAGTGGCTAACTGTGACTGCTGATATTTCAGAATTGTCCAGTCAAACACGTAATCAAATTGAAAACCTACATTGAAATCACATCTCTTAATGAGCAGCAAATAATATAGTGACAATGGCTTGATAAAATGATTCATAAACGAGAGAAGCTAACACAGGGAAGACAAGAATGAGGTCCAAAAACTTGCTGAAATACAAAAGAGGTACAAGCATATACCTTCACGAATGAATAGATCTCGAAAAATTCTCTTCAGGTAAGCATAGTCTGGTCTATCATCAAACCTTAATGAGCGGCAGTAATGGAAATATGATGCAAATTCAGTTGGATAACCTCTACATAGGGCCTGACATAAGTAACAGTTCAAGGAATGATTGAGAAATTACATGCCAAGGAGAAAGAAAAGAAAAAAACTTAAGTCTACAGCTAACTGCCTAACTCGGTACCATACCTCAATTGATGTGGAGACCTTTTTCTCACTAATTCTCTCGTACTTTTGTTTCTTAGTCCCAGCTTTTAGTCCTTGCCAAGGGAGGCTGAAAGACAAATATTAGAAGGTTAAAACCATGAGCTCACAGAATATAATAACATAAAGGAGAGGTGACAATTACCTGCCTCGTAGGAAGTACATTAGCACATATCCAAGGGACTCTAAATCATCCCTTCTGCTTTGTTCTACACCAAATGAAGTTTAAGAAATGRGAATATAGATAAGGTACGCAACCAAAATGCAACAAAAATTTAGACACAATACCCGCGATTTAAGATAAAGCATACCTATTCCAAGGTGAGTATTCATACTTGCATATCTAGCAGTCCCAGTTAAGTTTTTATTGTCCCTGTAATTAGACAAACAGATACAGGAAATATCAAAAAAATTTATCTCTACCCTTACTCATCTAAAATCTCTATCAATCCACAAGCAACTAGCAAAGTAGCAAATAACAGATAGCACTATAGCATACGAGCAAAACAATCTGTTAAATTTGGTGTACAGTTACTCAAAGATCCGAGGCAATTCCATTGTGCTGAAACCAGTAGTTGTCAGTTAGTCAGTTGTCACCAGTGAAAGAATACGCTCAGGTTGAGTGTTACCATGGCCTGAATTACTACAATTCTTACATCATTAAAATGAAGGGATGCAGTGAATCAAAGAATTTCTGTTTGTAGATTTAGGGATTTCATGAGCCAAATATACATCATACATATGAGTATATGACAAACATAAATGTTGATCCAAATTCAAACAACCAAATATGGGGTGCAAAATTTTCTATTACAATTGTACCCATCGTAATCACGATCAACCCCTCCGTTTATTAAGTTGTACATGAATCTTGGAACTATATACAATTTGATAGAACCCCGCAGTTTGATAGAACCCTTTAAAACTCTCCCAATAAGCATGTGGGGGATTAATGTATTCATCTCAATGAACACTACAAGGATATCGAATGGTTATAATTTTTAATAGTACTTCCTCCGTTCAATAATGTTCCTATCACTTTCCTCATTTGGATGTTTCATAAAGTTCCTACCACTTCCCCTTTATTCCTTTTTTGAAATTCTATATTATTTGTTTATTATAGTGGGGCTATTCCCACACTCTCTCCAATCTATCTATGATATTTAACCCCACACACTTATCCTTATTCCCATAAGAGGGGTCGGCTAACATGAACCAAAAGTGGTGATTATTCCGGGAAGTCATCCACATATATTTTCCTCCTCCATTCCATGAGATCSAAAGYCTCACTCTCTTGCAAATCCAACTTCTTCAGGTCCTTTTTAACTCCTTCCCACGAAGTCATTTTTGGTCTCTCTCTACCTCGTTTAAAATCTCCCTGATCCCACTTTTCCACTCTTCGCACCGGTGCCCCTGAGGTCTCCGTCTTACATGCTCAAACCAACACAAACGGTTTTCTCTTTTCTTGCATACAATATCGACAACACCAACTTTTCCACGAATAACTTCATTTCTGATTGTATCCCRTAAAATTTTGGTTCATGTCATAAAATGTGACATTTTATACCTGTCACTAGCCTACTGCAACTCTCTTTATCCATTTTATCCATTATATAGTCTGACAATAGGAAACCCGCTAGCGAAGCAGAGTAAACCGATGGAATATATAAGATATTGTGCAATGAAAATATATATCAAAGTAATATAGATAGTTAGTAAAATAGATAGTACTCGTAAGAAATGGATGGAGTGTTACTTTAAACCCTCCGTGTCCAAATTAACAATAACCCAAATACATACACATTAACAACTCAAATACAATAATTATTCAATCGATCAATCAAAGTCTTAATCCCATAAGTGGGATCGACAAAAAAATTATTAACTAAAAAAAATATCAATGATAAACAAGCACAAACGATGAAAGCAGGCCAGGTTAAGGGAGAAGAGTATGAAATGAAATAATGGAGGAGAGAGAAAGAGGTGGTGGTGCAAAAGTGATACCGAAACGACGGCAAGTGGCTGAGGAGTGAGAAATGACAACGACTGAACGACAATGGAAAGTGGGCAACCATAGAGTGAGAAACGGGCAAACGGGAGATAGAGGAATGAGAAACCAAGAAAGAGACAAATTGTAGATTCTTGTTGCTCTAATGGTGGTTAAGAAATTCGTAAAAAGAAGGTTGGTATTCTAATTGGGGTTTAAGAATCCATAAGCTTAATCATGAAATGTCATAGATTGGGGTCAAATCCAATTCAAAATTTTTTAGTTACCCAAACATAAAATTTGGCCCAATTCCAKACATTGAAATAAATTCTTATTTCCCGATGAGACCACAAACTTAACCATTCCACTATAACCTCACTCGCTTGCTCCAAATTCAACCCAAAACRCAATTAACATCAATCACATCAAAGTTTGACCATGACCACCACCAATTCAAAAAGGCTAACTCCCGCCACTATTTTGAAAACGTTAGCAAACACCGTTCGAATAAGAGAAGTGAAGGAGAAGAAAAGGAAGTTTCCATAGTGTGTTTTGATTAAAGAAATTGTAAAAAATGTAAAGTGGAAGTTTTAATGGGCGTTTGAAGAATATCGGCAAGCTCTAGGTAGTATAGGACTTGTAGGGTACTAGGGCGCAATGTGTTGTGGTGAAAAAGTTTTAAAGAGAAATATAATTTAAACTTGGTTTTCAATTACGGGTATGGTCTCGAATTTCTAGGTTCAAGGCTTTGTTTGTAGGAACTTTTTTTTATGGGTCTTTGATGTAATATTGTATACGAACAAGGTGGTGTTCAATTACGAATTTTGTACAAGAACAAGGTGGTGTTTGGTTCGGATTTGGGTAAGAAATAGGGTGGTTTACCGGTTCAGTTTGTATTTGAGTATAAATGGGGCAATGGTGGTTGGGCGGTTGGCACTCCTTGGCAGAAATGAAGGTAGACGAAGATGGTTGAGTATGGTGGTTATGCAACGGACTCGTCCATTCCGAGTGATCCATCGTGAGGCACTGGTTAGTGCGTTGCAGGTTAAAGGCGAGGATGTTAGGAAGTGGTGGTTGGTATACTGGTTAATTTCTCCTCATTTATTCTCTCCTCACATGCTAAAACTTAGTCTTAAATTCTCCCTAAGAGTTTTGTGCCAAAGTCAATTGTAGCAATAATTCTGTCACACAAGAAGTAAAAGGGCAAAAAACAAATAAAAAATAAAAGGTTGTGCGCTCTGGTTTTGGCAGAWTCAAACCAGCATCCAGATAGTGAGACAATTGTTTGATGTGATCACACAAACCACTATGTGAATGATTTATTTCAACCTATTTCAAACAAAAAGAGGTGACTTTCAAATAGGTGCACCTAGGCTCTCCGAAAAATGGGCTTCCTATAAACAAGGTACACCACTGGTGCTGTGCACTTCTAGAAATGATTTAAATCTAAGTTATAAATTGAAAATTCAACCAAAAAATTAGACTTAGAATAGCACTTCTTGAGTGAGGTTAACTCTCCATTGAGTGTCCCATAGGGGAAAATATATGTATTTAATTTATCCTCTTTAGGGGGAAAGTGATATGTGAGAAGGGTATATTCCCAACAGATTCCTCGTATCCATACTTTAATGTTTAATACCTTTTATACCTTTATACTTTCATAGATATTGTGATTGCATTGTGTTATAACATTCCCATTCCAATTCCCGGAAGTCGCTTTGAGAAATCCCTATTTCGGTCCCGCTTGTTCACGTTTTGACTCTGACAAGCCCTGAAAGCCCGCTTTAAAAGAGATTCCTCTTACGCTGATGTGTGCTCGCAAGGCCCCTTTTCGCAAGAAGGCTTACGTTCTCGCCTCAAAAGGCTAGAGCGCRACGCATGTTCCTCCGTCAAAATGCTAGGACCATGACACCTTGCTATACATGTCAATTTTGAACAAAACCCATAATTCAAATKCATGGTAATGATCAATTCAAAACATTAATTGGTGAATTTCTAATTCACGATTTGATACATGACAGGTTGCAACACATTGGCAAGTGATGGAGAACCACAGCGAGCTCTATGTCATTGAACTTATTTTCTTATTTTTGCAAATTCTCTTTCTTTTTAAAATTCCACATCTCTCTAAATCTGCCTTTTTTCTACAGTTCTACAAAAAGAAAAATTAATTCTTTTTTCGGCATTGACACCTACACAACACTTAACGTTCCTCACTCTTTCATTTGCCATTATTCACTGTTTTAACTATATGGAACTGCATTGGCCCTTGACTGTAGATTTGAATTACTTGTACGAGATATTATATCTACTATTAGCCGACCCCACATATGGGATTAAGGCTATGATTGATTGATTGATTGATTGGAAATAATATGGAAAATTGTAGAAAATTTTGGCTCTTTTTCCAAATGAAATAAGGAATGTAAATGAGAATAATTTTACTAATTATGGAAAGATTTCGAATAAGAACAACAAAAGGGAATAGAGGGAGTATAAATTGCAATTATAATTGAAAAAGGAAATAATTAATAACAAAAACTCTGGTGTAAACTGTAAAGCAAGATGTTAAACCTTCCAACAGAAAGGGAAAGATAATGGCATAATGTTGAATCACCATCCATAAACATATTAACAACAATCATCTTACCTATAAGGGATATGCTGATGAGTGGTTGTATCTCTGTATTTCTTTGCCAGGCCAAAGTCAATAATGTAGACCTGGATACAACATTAACGTTATCTAACTTACACCATGCCAAAAAGATTCAGAACCTATTATAAAAGCGTTTCGACAGAAGTATCCTAATCTAGCAAGAGCATAAATGTCAGTAATCAGCTTTTCAGACAAGCTATGAGACAGAAGAAATGTATGTTTTAAGTATAACTTTGAAAGAAGACAATCAAAATTCAGAACAGAAACCTGATTTGCTCTCCTACCCAAGCCCATGAGGAAGTTGTCTGGCTTAATGTCACGATGCAAGAAGGATTTTGAGTGAACAAACTCAATCCGATTAATCTGAATAGTAGATCAAATGCAATAAGACACAATAATTGCAATTCAGGTAAAACCCATAAAGAATAACAGATAAAGATACCATTTGATCTGCAACCATGAGAACTGTCTTCAATGAAAATTTCCTGCTGCAGAAGTTAAAAAGATCTTCCAGGCTAGGCCCAAGTAAATCCATAACAAGAACATTATAGTCACCCTCTACACCAAACCATTTCACGTTCGGAATTCCAGCTGAAGAAGGCAAGTACAGACGTTAGTTTATCATGAGAACTGAGTAAACTGGGRAGACAGAGGGACAAATAAACTTCATTGTCACACATCAAAAGCCATAGATCCATTACTTCCTCCCTGCAGAATCCTGTATAGCTTCGACTCATAAAGCAACTGAGGATGCTTTGTCTTAACATTTTCCTAAGCCCAAAAAATATGTGTTAGATTAATAAGACAGTTAATCACTGAACATCTACATGAAGACAGACCGCTTTACAAAATGTCAAAAATAAGAAACAAATCATAGGAGGGAAAACAGGAGCTTTGTTGAGGATAATATRTCTACGAATAAAATAAACAAATAGACTTTTCAATGATTAGAGGAGGATTAGAACTTTTAAAGCGCATTAACTTCCTTCACTTTTTTGTTGAGGATAGGAAGTTTCTAAGGCTCCAACTGATACCTGAGCACAAAGGAAGSAAGTCTGACACCCACAATCCAACACCTCCCCACTGGCTAATCTTTAACACTATCTCTGGCTCACTCTCCTACCAGCATCACACTTCTCCTTCAACCACTACATATAATCTCCTAACAGTTACGTTTCCCAAGCACTATTTTCCGTCAACTACTTGCTTCTTTTCTCCCTGTCCTTTCCTAACTCCTAAGCAACTGTAAGATTTTAACTTCTCAGAAGTACAAGATCTAAGCTTTTTAACTCTTGGATCTGACAACTAAATTTGACATTTTGAACCTCATAAGATGAGCTGGTGAAGATATTGTCATATTTGTAAATTAACCCTACCAAAAGAAATCGTGAGAACTGTTGGCGATAGAATTAAGCAAGGGTAATGGACAACACTTGTAATACATTTGTACAATGTCCTATTATATAAACAATAAAGGGTATACGACGAAGTGATGAAATACACCATAAATGACAAAGTGTCAGGTATGTCAATTATACATATACCCCATATTGACTCCATGCCTGAGATTGATGAATATACTCTTCTAAGCAACTCCACCATATAATACCAGAGCAATTCCAAATTCAAAGCAAGTGTAACAAAGTAAAACGATTAAGTTATCTAACTAATGTCAGCATCATCATCCACCCTTAGCAGCTGATAATTGTCCAGCAAATCAATATACTAGCATGCTACTAAATCTGCTTATGTGCAACACTAAAAATTTATTTGGATAACAAATGGAGAAAGAGTTATCCATGTGGGATAGAATCGGAAATGAAGTTATCCRTGGGAAAATTGGTGTTASAGATATTGCAAGTAAGATAAGGAAAAATCGTTTGCAAGTTATCCACCCTTACCGGTGCGAGAAGTGGAAAAGTGGGATTTGAAAGACTTTAAACGAGGTAGATGGAGACCGAAAATGACTTGGTGAAAAGGAGTTAAAAAGGATCTAAAACAGTTGAATTTACAAGCAATAGAAGCTCTCGATCGTAAGGAGTGGAGGAGGAAAATTTATGTGGATGACTTCCCGAAATAGTCATTTTTGACACATGTTAGCCAACYCCACTTGTGGGAATAAGGCTTTGATTGATTGAACAGATTGAGAAGGAAAGTTAGGGGAGGGAGAAAGGAGGAAGGGGAATGGAAATGTAAGGTTCATTTTCCCTCCAAATCTCTCCAAATTTGGAGGGACTAACCTTATTAAAGAGTGAGTCTCTTTCCTTCTCCAAATCTTTTTACAAACAAGATAAATTGTCCTCTTTCTCTCCTCTTCTCTTCTTTATTGTCATCCAAACAAAAGATAAATCTGAAAATCTCTATTATATAAGTCAACGGAGAGCTATAATATCCCCCATGCAAAGACTTATTTACCCCCAACAAACACTAAATTGCCTATTTTAACCCAATCAATTCCCTTCCTAATTTAAAACATATATACTTCCTCCATATCAAATTAATTGCAACAAACTAAATTTCGCGCTTTCGAGGTTGAAATTTAAYAATGTAAATGAGCAAATTAATCAAAATAATTTTAACACAATTAAGTTTTAAATTAGCCAAATTTAGCTACAGCTTAAGTATAATTATGATTAAAACTAAAATTTGAGTCACTTACGAGCTTAATTGCCACTTCGTCATTAGTTTGAATATTAGTACCTAGAAAACAAACAAGCAAAGTTTAAAAAGCTTGAACAAAAATCAGATAAAACAGAACTAGAGTAATATTTAGTAGTAGGTTGAAAAGAAGCGAACCAAGAAAAATCTCTCCAAAAGAGCCACTTCCGATCTTACGGCCAAGTCGAAACTTATTGCCAACAAGAGATTCCATTAAAATTGAACACAGCAATAGCAGAAAACCCCTAATTCAGCTATTAGTAGCAGAACAACAAGACACAGGAGAAGTAAATAAGAAAAGTGGAATTGAATTCATCCAAAACAGCAATTGCGAATGATGAGATAATAAACCCTAAGATTGATTGAATTGAAAACACTCATGGTGTGTGATCATCAACCAACCACTTTGAAGAAAGGAACGACTAAGTTAGAATTGTTTTAAAACGCTGTTTAAGTCGCTCAAATTTGAGATTAGGGTTTGATTTACGAAGATTTTGCTTTAAGCGAGTCTACGAAAACAAGGAATGAATTGCGGGAAAATTGCAAACATCTACCCGTCCGTCACACATTAT
>SNQN01000486.1:50319-69070 GCA_008642245.1 Bassia scoparia
GTTACTATTGTTATGCGTATGGAAACTCCATCTCCATCTATCATTTCATTTATAATAGTTTTTTTTACCCTAATATTTTCATGTTCGTTATGTTTGTTACTAACTTTTTTCAACTATCAAAAAGTCTTGGGTAATATTTCATGTATATAAATATATATATTAAAAAATGCTATAAATATTATTTTTTCAATGAGTAGTCATTTTTAGTATGGGGTGTCATATTATGAAACTAACAATGAATTTTTCAATATTGTCTTTCATGCATTGAATTGTAAATTATACGTATGCACGCATCGCGTGCACAAAATACTAGTTATTTATTAAGGTTACCAGCAAGTTTAGCCCCGAGTATTAAGATTTGGGGCTCAATCTTGTACTTAACTTTAGTCTCAACTCTCAATGTGAGTTTTAGGTAAGTTTAAATAATAATGTGTTGATAGTTTCAAAGTGAGTCTTTGAAAAATCAAACTCACTTTGACACTTCAAATAAACCTACACTTTAAATATTTTGTTTTATGTTTTTTTTAAAAAGTTTTAAAAAAAAGTATTCATGTATGTTTGCCTTGATGCATGCAGACAACGGTTTAGAGCAAGTTGTAAACCACTTGTAGCGGTCGATGATTATGATTAGCTTAAGGGCACATTGTAACACCCCTGACCCCRCCCTCGGGTCAGRCAAATTGTCGCCAAAAGGGCACCTGAACTGACAATCTAACCCCACAAGTTAACACGGGTCCTTTCAGCGTATTTTTTACTTCATTCATGYGTAYCAAACTTTCCAAGAGTTTACACCATCTCAAGACTACTCTCAACCTAGCACGCATAGATGCGGAGTATCTTAGCATATGAACTCCCTAAAAGAAAGATGCATCTTCTTGATATGAGTAGCTTATCAAATGATGTTAAATAAATSTCATGGGATTMCACATATCCTGCTATGATATTGTTTTGCTGTCACAAAGATGCTAGCAATTGTATTTTACCTCTTGCTTGGGCAATTGTTAAAGTTGAAAACAAGGAAAGTTGGACTTGGTTTATGGGCTTACTATTTGCTGACAAGCAACATGCCCCATTGTTTAGAGTTGTAGGCTTTACAATAATGAGTGACAGACARACGAGCACTAACAGGTTCATCTCCGAKATGAATCAAAAATCACTTATTTCATGTCATTATTATAATTTAGTGGATTTTATTTAAGTAATCACATGCATATAAGTGAACAAAATAGGACAATTAAAACACAAAAAGTACTAAAATGAYAGGAGATAAGTGCATATTGGTTCATCACGGAGATGAACCAATAATTTCCCCAGACAAAAGGTATGGGTGTTATACACAAATACAAATTTTTCATTGAGTTAATTTGAATTTTAGTTCAATAACAAAGTCATTTTCCCTCCAAATCTCTCTAATTTTGAAGAGATGGTCTCTAGTAAAGGATGAGGGAAAATGGATCCCTTTCCCTCCCTTTTCATTCTTTTCCTTYCAATTTATGTYATCCAAACGTAACCTTAGGGGTTGTAAATAACTATCTTTCAACTAATTATTACACATTTACACTACTAGTCTGCACTTTTGTAAGTCACTTTTTCAAGCATATTGAACTTGGAAGTTAACTTAGTTGTATGTAGTGCAATTTCACTCTTGACAAATTGGTTCGATTTCTATGGGGTTGCAGGGTGCTGCTTGAATAGAGATTTTGATGGATGCTCTTCACGAAGCTATTGATGTGTGCGGGTTGCAAGACTTGGGTTTTGAGGGGAACTATTTTACTTGGCAACGGGGTTCATCCACTCATCCAGTATAACTAATACTCATCCAGTAATATTGGGAACCAAATGGARTCAACAAACATATGTATGATCTATACATTTAATTTGTATGAAGAAAAATATCACGATTACAAAGTCTGAAGTATCACAATCACATTATTAAGAGAAAGATCAGGATCTATTAGATAACCAAATAAACGAATGAAAAAATAAGTTAGTCTAGAAGGAAAAAAAAAAATACGGGCACCAGAGGTGCCATTTTAGCTGTATTTGCAGAGTTTCCGGTGATCAAAAACTCAGGGCTTTGCAAAGGCTATTAACTTAGGCCATAGCCATTTGTGCTCTAGGACTCGGCAGACCCATATATGCAAGCCTAGGAGAGACGCGGAGCTTTGGGCTGGGTCGTGGAGAGGGAATTGGGCCAGTGAACGGTCCAGGTGTAACGCGTGGTGAAAGGTTGACTTGTTCAAGGGCTCGTGACTGCAACTCCAACGGGTAATCTCTAACACAGCCAATCCTAGGCCCATTACCAGTGACCCATTTGCAGGACAATCGTCTGGCAAAGGAGAAGGGGGTTTGCTCTGATTCTTTGCTGCTGGTCTCAACTTCAGCTGGTGTAGCTTCTTCATTATCTGCTGCTGTGACATCTTCAGTCTTTTCTGCGGATCCTTCATCTTCAGGTATTTTGAACGAGCCTTCCTCGTTATATGCACATTTCTGCATAAGTTGCATTTGATATAACAMTAATATTAGTACAGTGTACAGATTGATGAAGCAGGTATTGTTACTTGTTTAATGTACACAATGGTTGAAGACTGAAGAGAACATGATAGAATTAGCTAGTTATTAGTACTTTACCAATAAAGTACTTATAACTACTTAGCCGATGATACTGGTCATCATAATATGTACCGTACTTAATTTCGTTCAAAGAGTTATAATAATGCAGCCTCCACACTACACATACCKTGACAYTGGAGAGATCAACATGGTTCTCCTTGAGAAAACTTAAAAACTCGTTGAAGTTCTCTTCTGTTGGAAGATAATGACCGCTGTATGGCCATATAACCTGACAACATAAATGCGTATATAAATATATATAAGTCATCAAGCATTCAATATGCATGGTGAAAGAGAGCTTCTACCAAGTCAGATATATATACCTCAAGMGCTCCTTTGTTGGCCAATAGTCGTCCAGCAGCAGTTGTAGCAGCACCCGCCAAAAAACTTGAGTGTTGAAATTGACCTTTCTTTTTCTGCCCAATATACAAAGATCTTGATGTGCTCAGTACAAAGATCCATTTACAGTCCCCCACGGTGTGAACTAAGTTTCCACTTAATTTGTATGTAAGCTTCCCATCTTCTACAATTACTTCATATGCTTCCCTTTCTTTCTGTAATTTGCACAGCAGTAACATCTTATTATAATGAGCGCCCTGGACTAACTATTATTTGGAAGCAGCAAAGCAAGCAGTATATATAAAAATGTAAGATCATATCAATTACCGGTCCAAGATATTTAATGCATTGCTGTTGCAGTTTGGCTCTTGGGCATTTCTCTATATTTATCTCCTTGCCATCTCCAATATCCAACCTTCACGATCAAAATTCAATGTCGGATTTAGAAAACAAATCCAAAGCCACCTAAAATTACTAAACTTTAATTACAACTATTAAGTTGATAAAAAGAGTATACGCACCAGTAAAAGAAAGGCTGACTGCTTTCGCTTTGAAACCAAACATCATAATATATGTGCAAGTTGTGACCGTATCTATGGCGTGGATCAATCTGTAAGAAAGCAAAAAAAAAGGTGACTCAGATGATGAATGGTTAGATAATTATTATGCACATTAAACAACGGCATAAGTTGGACCGTCTTGATCAATCAWCTACTCCAATTATATATAGTATGATGGTGGGTGGAATTAATTGGATACATTAAAAGTTGATGGCTGAAACTTTGACAAACATTATTGTAAAGCAAGCTAAGTTAAAAGACTTACAGCTTCAAGCCAATGCCTGAGGGCTAGCTTCTGAGCTTTCTCGTTTTGAGACAAGCCTTTTCCCACCTATATAATAATGGGCAAGCATATGAAAGAAGTCAGTGTACGTGTTAATATAGAAGCGAGCACTGTTGAATTACATGAAGATGATCTGAAGTATATATAATCACCAGGCCAGCAAAGTTCCAATACCTTAGCAACTCTTGTTTTTGCCCTTGCCCACTTTGCAACAGCTGTTTCTTGTTTATCATTATCGAAGAAAGACACGGAGCTCCTCTTAAGTGAAGCGAAATCTAATGCCTTCCACCTAGATAAAATGCAACTTAGAGATCAATCCAATGCGCAGCAGATAGATAATATTGATGATATTAAATACAAATGAATTGATCGAATTGAATTGTATGCTAGTTAGTATGTATATATATAGATATACACGGGACACTTAGTCACTTACCATAACTCCTCAACGACAACAGCACAATCAGCAAGGTTTCTTCGAGTGCGGTAACTCTTGTAAACTTTCTGAAGCGTAACAGCAGCAGCGTCAAGCTCAGAAACGGGCCTCGGAGAAAAAAGAATGGCAGGTTCAGGAAGAGTGATTGCAGGCAAGGGCTTGTGAATCAATCCGTTGGAAGAAGATTTACGGYAGCTGGTAGGATCATACTCTTGAACAAGTGTGTTGAAGGAAGGTGACTTTTGGAGCACTATGTTTTCAGGCTTGTGATCTTGTAAAGAAGTAGCAACCATTTTTGGAGGCCTGCTAGCAGGTGTAGGTGTAGTTGTAGTAGTATCTGTTATAGCAGCAAAAGCAGGCCTCGGTGAATGGTTTTTCTTCAAGGATTCTGTTCTCTTGAAACTTGCTGCCCTCAAAGGAAAACCTCTTGGTAGAGAGCCATTGCAGACCAAACAAAACAATTTTTGACTCAGAATTTCATGCCAGGCTGAAACCAGCATCGAAATTGATAATCCCATGGATCGATCACGATCCCTATGTATATGTAACTTTTCCTGAGAACCATCATCAATTTTTAAAACTAAATTAATTAATAAATTCATTCATTAAATAATAATAATAATAATAATAATAATAATAATAATAATAATATTAATAATAATAATAATAATAATAATAATAATAATAATGGATAAAAATATAGTTGTACAGCTAGCTTTAATTTGGTGAACCAAGATCCAATAATTGGCTTATTATATACAGAACAGATAATAGGCGAATTTCCAGCCAACCATTGCATTATACTCGTACAATTTATGTTCCATTATTCCTGAAGAATCTTAAATAGAAGTACTTGTATTCACGATCAAAGAAAATCATATCATAATACTACTTAGTACTTACTAATAATCTGGTATCATATATCGATATAGTTGTATGTTAATGTGAAAATGAAATTAGAACGTACCTTAGGTAGATGGCCGGAGTACAGTAGCTTGACAAATTAAAAACTCAGATGTTGTTTCTCTTTATTAATTGTACTCAAACTCAAATGTTTGTGTTGCTTATATACAAATATATGAGCAAGCAGCTATGTTGGAATTCCAAATTCCAGATTCCAGATTCCAGAAGGGAGCAGACGACTGACTAGCACTGCACCTTCAAATTAAATACGGGTCTCAAGTCACGACTTAGAAGTCAGACACAAACAAATGAGAAAACAAATGAGGAAATCGCGTGGTAAGTTTGAAGGGAATGGAGATTGAAGACCAGCAACTTGAACGTTTTGAAAATTATTACGTGCTGTATGCTCTATTGGAAACTGGAAAGGAGACTAGGAGAAACAGACTACTGTAGCCAAGGACTCTCTACAACAAGTCTTAAGTCTAGGGGGGAATGAAGAGCAGAGTTTATAGACGCTGTTGGAATTTGTTTAACTTTAGACTCTCTACAGTAGTCAGTGGAATTGAATTTGGAAATTGGAATGGTCAATCAAAGTATGCTCGCTCCCTCCCTCCCTCCCTCTCTCACTCTTCAACACGCTTCTTCCTGGAAATTAATATACCACAACTTTACACTGCCAACACCCAAGTTACCCAACTACAATACTCGTATTAATTATTTAATTTAATGTGGGGTGGACCACACGACTGTTAGAAGTCAATCAGTGTTGTCGTACTGCTCTTATCCGATTCCTAACCTAACTACAAACTACTCCGGTGTCGTCACTGACAGTGACCCCCTTTATATATCCTACGGAGTACGGAAATGACGGACTCAATGAAACAATAATTCAACGATCAATCATCTCTTAACGGGCCATATGTCCAGCCCATCAATTATATTCATACAAAAAAATAAACGATTAAAAAGCCCACCAAAATTATATAGAATTTCAGCCCCATATATAGCCTAAGCCCAACATGAGTTTGTTTGGTCATTTTCATTTTTCATTAGGACAAGGACAGTCGACAAGGACAGAAACAAAGAAAATCAACAATCCTATCACAAGTAAGTATCTCGCAGATCATGCTCCCATTAAACTAGTAACTAGTAAGCATTATGATTTTAAAAAAAACATATATGGTTTTCCCTAACTTGTAGAAGTTAATGTTGGACCGTGGCAGCCATGACGGCTTCTGTAAGACAGAAGCAGTTGTTTTCAGCTCCTAAATCACCTGATAAGCCACCATATGGCACAAGGGTGGGACCCTCTCCAATCTGGCAGGGGAAAGTTTCACAGCACAAGAAATGGATATAAAAACAAATTAAATAAAGGTATCATAGTGCTCAGCAAGTAAACATTATCTTATAAGTTATAATACCCAGTATGTACAACAACGAAGTTGCCTACCTTAAGCAACTTAAATTTGAACCCTTCTAATACCTTATTTCCTCCCCTTCCCCCATTTTGTTTTTGTGGGTGCCCTGTTTGTTCTGCTCTTCTGCATTTCCCCAAAAGCAGACTTGCAAAATACATCAGGCGGCCCTCAGAAAACCAACCATTCCCCGGCCTCCCCTCGCCTCCCCGGCCCCTTTTCTCCATCTACTGTACGCCTAAATAATGGCCGAAATATCTTCAGGTAATTTCTATATATTTCAAACACTGATTTAATAATATATATCGTCTATCAATTCAATATTCTCACCCCGACTTTATTTCTTTTCTCATCTGTTTGCTAATCCCAATATAATTTCCATGTTTACGTATGCATTGTTCTCGACCTACCTTTATGGGTTAGTCCTTCGGAATTCACATCATATATTCATTTCCTTTTTTTTTTTTTTTTTTTGTTTTATATATGAATATGATCTTGAAAGTCTCCTACTGACCTACGATCGTCTCACTGTAAAATACAGCACATAATATCTTACGTGCTCTCGCACGCATGCACTTCTTTCACGGCTCGGTGCACTTGGAATTTTCATATACTTGTATAAACAATTAAACATATACTACATGCTTGCATTTAATTGTGATTGAATTTTTAACATTACTTGTATTTCTTTCACTTTGCTTAGCATAGCAAGTAGATTAAGTAAAGGGTTTTCAAATTTCTTCTTTTATTGAAAGAATTTAAGACTTGTAAATATATTAAGAATATTGAAGTATTTTTAGAGGTGCATCATCTCCCTTACCTTCTCCTACAAACTTACTCGGTCTATTTTTAATTGCTACATTCTGACTTTGACACTATTTATTTGTAAATTTTGAYTTGTTTTAATTTTAGACACCTATTTTAAAACAAAGTTATGTATCATAGGGTTTGATTCGTCTCAACGTTTATTTATAAAAATATATTTTTTATTAAAAAAATATTACATTTACAACTCAAGATTTGAAGTCTTGCCTCAAAAACTATGAAAAAACAAAAGTATGAAAAAAAATAGAGACCCAAAAATAATAGAGTTTAATTCACGGAGTAACTATATATTGAGGGATTAGGAACATTAGGATCCTCTAGAGTTCTTTTGGAACTCTATGGATAGATTTCCCTAAATTTAGTGTATTGTTTTTGTTTTATTTTTGCACGRTCCCACTTGTTGTGTTTATAACAACCATTAGATTTTTTCAATGGTACTCCTGGAGTCTGAAACTCTAGGGATCGATTCCTTTATTGAGGTATTGATCACATAAATTCTATGTAAAAATAGGTAATGATAACAAAGACGTTGAAAGGACAAGTAGCTTCAAATTGTTTGGACGTAGCCCAGCACGTAGCTTGTCGTCTAACTTGTCGAAGAAGAAGAAATCAAACCCATTGAGCCGTATTTTCTCCCGCAAGAAGTCAGGTATTTTTCGATTGTATATATGTTCAACAGTCAACATTGCATTTTTATTAGATATATTCATATATATATGAATGAAATTTTAAATGATCCTTTTTAACAAAACCAACTTTTATAAATTTTTTAAAATTAAACCACTTCTTTTCAAAGCTTTGTTTTGATAGAATCACCCAAAATTAACACCGTTAATTATTCCGTTAGTTTGCCCCAAAAAAAGTTTGCAATTAAATCTTCCACACCACCAAATAGGAAAAAAAATGAGGTGTTTAATGAGGTAAAATCATTAAATTGCATATAAAGGGAAAGGCTATTCCAATTAAGGAGTAGAAAATAAAGGAAAGTGGGTCAAACTAACRGAATTATTAACGATGATAGTTTTAGATGGTGCTATCAAAATAAAATTGTAGAAAAAAAGTGGTTTARTTAAACAAAATTTATATGAGGTGATTTTGTTCAAAAATGTGGTTGTTGAYAAAATTTCCATATATAAATATTAACGAGGACATTATATATATTTCAAATGGAAATTTCATCTCGTACCATTGAATTTTTGACAATTTCATTTCGTACAATTGTTTTTTTTTAATTCCAAGAAACACCATTGAGTTTATGACATTTTCATTTGATACCATTGAAGTGTAATATATTCGGCAAATATAGATTATTTTAGAGTCGCAACTCAAAGAATTCATCAATGTATGGTACTTGTTTGTAAGGCTTTTAGTCGATAAATAATGAAGAATAAAGTATGGATAACCTTGAAATACTCCATATTTTCCAAGCATATCACACTTTAATGGCATTAAATGGAAAAGGACAAACTCAATGGTATTTTTTGGAATAAAAACAAAACAATGGTACGAAATGAAATTGTCAAAAACTCAATGGTACGAGATGAAATTACCCTATTTCCAATATGGTTTCATCTATATATATATTCTTGGCCATGTTGTATATGTAGAAAAGCCAAATGTACCCGATGCTGAGAATGATTCATCGAGTAGCAGTGACGATGATACTGGGAAGCCAGAAGCGATTGAGAATTTTCCGACTATCGAGAAGTTAGCAGAAGAAACTATTCCACAAGTTATTGATCAAGTGGCTCGTTATGCCAACATTCTTGAAACTCCTGCTGATCAAGAGAAGTATGCTGCTCTTTTCATATTCTCGTAATTTTCTTGTCAGCTTATCTTGTGCAGTCAATTTACAAGTAACTTAAGCCTTGCTAAGGGGTCACTTGTTTTTCGGTTTGTTTGGATAACTAGGGACAACCTGATCCGCAATAGAAACGGTGTAAATAATGTTTAGCAGTACATGCAGTGGATAGATGTAACATAACACTAATAGTTAAGTGGTAGCAGTAGATTTTAGTAGTCAAGAATATATTTTTCAATATGGATGTTCGATAAAAATAGGGGTACGCTGAGAAAAAAGTAGATATAAATAGTACTTATATATCTAAGCACGCATCGCGTGCACATAAAAACTAGTTCCTTTTATATTAAAACCCCCACCCCATCCTCCATGTGGCATCATCTCGATCTCAACTCTTTCTCAATTTCTCATATTTCTTTATCCCTCGTAATATCATGTCAAGCTGATTTTTTAATTTTTTTTATTTCCCCTTTAATTTTCACGTTTAGCCTTTTAGTTTCCTCAACCTAAACTCACTTATTACTCATCACACATATCAATTACCCACCTTTAGTGACATATCTTTATTGTTTGCATTTCATTGTTTTATCTCTTCGATAATCATTTCATATGTCTAATTCATAATTGATAAAAAAAAAGTGTTGCAAATAAAGCGTAACACATATATTATAATCAAATGATTAATTAATAAATTGTTGCGGTGACTATATTTCAGGAAGAGTGTTATTCCTGATGCTGAACCCAAAGAGTCTACCCCAGGTATGTATTTTATTTTTTTGTTTACTCCTTCATTTGAAACAAAATACACTAAATGCAAAGTATAGTTTTATACTCTTATATTGGACACATTATATATACTTGTATAAATATTGGCTGGCTATCTGAATGTTGTACATTGACTATTTGGCTCAGGGGCGGGGAGTCCGGGGACCATACAATATAGTACTCCCTCAGTCCCTCCCCATGGCTCCATTTTATATTGCTATGCTTATATTTTTGTTGCATGTTTGTATAAATTCTAATGAATAAATATTAATATTATAATAATGTATTCACCAATCAACATTTTTATACTTTCGTATTTATTCTTAAACAATTGCTAGTTAATTACAGGATCTCGTGTATGCAGATTTGTTTGATTTATTTGAATGAGTAATATATTAAAAATAGCAACAAATAAATTATTGTTCATAAATTGTTGTTGGAGCCGAGGTTGATGCATAATAGTGAACTACCTGGAACCCGGTGATGATGATTGATGAATATATTACTACGTTCATTTTTTTTAGATGTTTCGGTTGTACTTTTTATTTGATGATGACGTGATTATTATTGATCAAATTAATTGGTACTATAATACATGCATGCATGCATGCATACTGGTATGCAGCCACAACAACTGAGAAGAAACCGGAGTTACTTGGCAAGCTGATGGCGAAAGCAGAAAAAACCAAGCAAGAGATAATCGACAAGGGCTACGAAAGCGTCATGGAAGTATACAGTGCAGTTACACAAACAGAGAAGGCACCGCTCCAACAACARCAACAACAACCTATAGTCGAGAACGATAAGAAATTAAGCAGCAACCAAGATGAGAAAAGTGTTAGCAATAATACTACTGCTGGTGATGAAGTGATAACAACTCATCATCAAAGACTATCAGTGCCAGATGAAGAAGTTGTCGGGGTCGTGCAAGAGCAAAAACAGGGAACCCCTTCACGAGCAGCGGAGACGACGACAKCAACAGAGACCCCAGAAAATGTCGTTAAGGAAGAAGACAATTGTGTAGCATCTTTGGCTCAAGGCCTCCAAAAGATCTGTTCTTCATGGAACAATAATAACAAACAAGATTGACTAGTATCTGCTTTCTGGATATATGTAAATATATCCTCTCTAGTGTATGAGTTTGTATTTTTACACTATTTCTCTGTTTCTCTTACAAGGTTTTATCACCTTGATGGTGTGGAGTGATTATTGCAACAATACTTTTAATTTGTGAATAACCTTTTTTTCTTTTCCCAATTGCTACTTTTTATTTGTTCCATGTACAACCAAAAATGCAATACCACTACTTCATAAGGAGCTTTCATTTTTCCTCCGCTCTAACTACATTTTGATACGAGCATATTGTTGTTTGCTCAAATTTGATAATATATAAAATGGAAATTTCCTCATATACCCATAACTAATGTAATTTTGAGATTTTCGAGTCGTCACCTCATGTACCTCTAAGATTAGGGGTTAATAGCTGAGTTACTAACAATTTCGGTCACTATTTCGTTACTTCTCCCATCATATTAACCTGACTTATCTAATCTGATCTTAACCCATGATCATTTGTAACCGTTACTTTCAATTCCTTTTAACTAAAGTCTAATTTGGGTCAATTTAACCCTTAAATTGAAACTCGATTCATTTCTCCTCTTCACTCCATTCCTCTCTCCTTATCTTTTTTTCGACCTTTTTCTTCTTCCATGGTTGTYGCCATTGTTGACGATGTTGATGATGAAATATTGAATAATGTACGATGTTAAAAAGTGCAAATGTATGGTAGGAGCGAGAGGAAAAAGGATCTGAAGATCTGTGAATCGATGCACAACCCCAACAAGCTTTATTACAAATGTGTTAATTACAACACGACTGTATTATGGGCTACTCCAAGAATTCCTCCTAAATTAATGGATCGTTTGGTTGCTCAATATGGAGGTGGTGATTACAACAGGGTAATTGGAAGGAATTGAAGATTGATGATGTTGTTAGGGGATCCGAATTAGGGTTATTGATTTTCTGTTTGTGGTGCTGCTTATGGTTTGCTAAGGGAGCCAAGATAAGATGTGGACCGTTAAGGATGCAAATGCTGAAAGTTTTCCACCGAAAAAGTGATCCACGAGCTAATGGGATGGAGAGTAGATCCAGATGCATCTTGGTCAAAAATGAAGATGTTTCCTAAGAGTGGCCAAAGAGGTCTTAGGGGAATCAAGGGGAGACTATGGTACATAGGGATACTTCTTGGTGGAAAAGAGGTGAAAGCGGCAATCAAACACAAAAGAGAATGTTATTCTAGCCTTGGGGGAAAAGCAGGACCGATGAACCTTGCAGCGTAATAAAGACGCTAAGGTAAAGCAAAAGTAGCTGTTGCGGCAAGCTAAAAAAAAAGGCTTACGAAGAGTATATGCAAGGCTAGACTCCAAAGAAGGAGAAAAGGAGGTTTATAGGATCAAAGCGAAGACAAGAGGCTAGAAAGGCTATTGGCATGGTCAAGTGTGTCAAAGATAAGAACCACAAGGTTTGGTTCAAGATGAGGACATCAAAGAAAGGTGGATGAGTATTTCGATGAATTATAATGGAAGTCAAGGGCCGTTACAGGGATATGTCTGTGAGTAAGGAAATCAATGTGTTGTTCGACAGGTCAAAAGAGTAGAGGTAGAGGTTGCATTGGAGAAGATGAAATCGAAGAAAGCAGTTGGGCCTGATGGTTATACCGATTGAGGTGTAGAGGTGTCTAGGTAAGGTTGTATTGATTGGTAACGAAATTGTTAACAAGATATGGAAGACTTCGAGATCCCTCAAATTGGGCGAAAAAGCACCTTGGTCCCATTTATAAGAACAAAGGAGATCGTCAGGATTGCGCTAACTACCGAGGAATAAAGCTTATAAGTCACACTATGAAGTTGTGGGAACGGGTAATAGAAAACGGTAAGGGCATGCACTAGCATATCCGAAAACCAGTTTGTTTATTGCCTGGGCGATCCACAATAGAAGCAATTCATTTGTTAAGACAAATGATGGAGTTTATATAGGCGAGGAAGAAGGACCTCCATATGTCCTTTATCGATCTAGAAAAGGCTTATGACAAAGTACCAAGAGATGTACTTTGGTGGGCAATGTTGAAAAAAGGTATTCCCCGGAGGTACATCGACTAGTTAAGGACATGTATCGGGGTGTGTCAACAATGTGAGACTTGTGATGGATTGACAAAGACTTCCCTATAACGATTGGTTTGCATCAAGGGTCGGCATTGAGCCTTTCCTTTTTGCATTGGTTATAGATGAAGTGACAAGTCAATCAAGAGGGAGTACCATGGTGTATGTTATTTGCGGATGATATTGTATTGTGGGATAAACTAGAACTGGGGGTAATGCCAAGTTGGAGCATGGAGACAAAGTTGGAATCTCGAGGATTAAGCTAAGTCGGAGTAAGACTGAGTATTTGGAATGTCGATTTGGTCTCAAGTGGGGAACAATGATGGAGTGTGAGGTTGGGACGGAAAGGACTTGACCATGAGTGATTGCTTTAAGTATCTTGGTCAATCATCCAAAAGAAATGGGGATATTGACCAAGATGTGGCTCATAGGATTAAGTCAGGGTGGGTAAATGGAGAGCGGCTACAGGATGTTATGCGATCGAAGCATCCCTTTAAACTGAAGGGAAAATTTTACAGGACTGCTATAAGACCAGTTTTGCTTTATGGTACGAATGTACTCCAGAAAGAGCATTTCAAAAGGTTGGGTCACCGAGATGCGGATGTCAGATGGATGTGCGGGAACACTCTACGAGATCGAATAAGAAATGAATTATCCGCCAGAAAGTTGGTGTTGCAGATATTGCAAGCAAAGTTAAGGGAAACCGCTTGCGTTGTTTGGGCATGTAAGACGGAGACCTCAGGGGCACGGTGCGAAGGGAGAGTGGATCAAGGGGATTTAAACGAGGTAAGGGAGACCAAAATGACTTGGGAAGTTAGAAAAGATCTGAAGCAATTGGATTGCAAGAAGTGAGGCTCTTCGATCGGAGGGAGTGGAGGAGGAAAATTTAATGTGGATGACCCCCGGAATAATCACATTTGTTCATGTTAGCCGACCCACATAGGGATAAGGCTATGATTGATTGATTGATTATTAAGATGTAATTGGGATTGTTGAGTAGGCTAATATAGGGGCTTTTTTTTGGTTTCATTGTTAGTGTATTGGATGATAATTAGTGGATCTGGATTGCTATTCGAAGTCCGCTTTTACTGGAATAAAGTCCACATTTCGTGTAACTTCCCGTATACCCTTGCCCCATATATTACCCACCATCACCAAGCACCTGCAACCCCGTCTTGACCCACGAACCACCTTTACCTCACGCAACCACCAAAGCCACGCAACCACCTTAACACCGTCTCAATTTTTTTTTTTTAAAAAAAAAAAAACACGCAACACCCTAAGCCACCTTAGGGGACTAAAGTTCCATCCACATCGGAAGTTGAGAGAACGAAGTCTCTATATAGAGTAGATTGATACCTCAACCTATTAGAGGCCTTTTGGGTGGGTAACAAGCCCACCAACAAAGCAAATCCTTGCGGGCTAGGCCAAAGAGGACAATATCTACTAGTGGGCTCCTGTTACACCAAGGGTGTACAGATGGTTCAGAGCCAGGCCATTCCGGTGTTCTGTCGTGCCTTCGAGGACGCAGGGCTCCTTTCAAAGTGGGTGACAGGAACTAGGGTCCATCCCAATCGGAAGTTGAGGAGAACGAAGTCTACTATATAGAGTAGATTGAATCTCAACCTATTAGAGCCTTTTGGGGGGTAACAAGCCACACCAAAAGCAATCCTTGCGGGCTAGGCCCAAAAGGACAATATCTACTAGTGGGTCCTGTCACACCAGGGTGTTACAGTGGCAGCCATGGCTGGTGCGCCAGCCAAGACGCCCAAGGCCACTTGACTTAATTGGCTTGAAACAATATAATTAACAATAAATTTACCTGAAGCAGGGAAATAGAACGATGAACGTCCATTCGAACAAGAAAAGAGGGATGAGGGTTTAATACATGAACGAAACCAACGATGTGTGATGGATTAATTACTACTTCGCAATTTAATTGATTGTATCCATTTGCCATACACCAAAATCACAAAGCCCAGAAAAGATTAAAGAATCTCATACAAATTGAATAAATCCCTTGTTGCAGTGTTCACAGATCATTGATCTTTGTGACAAGACAATTAATTTTTTTTTTTTGTTGTTGTTGTTCTAAGCCAGGGCAGCCAAGGTGTTGGGTGGTGGTTGCCGGTGGTAGGATGTCTTGGATGGTAGTTAGGGAGGAGGACAATCAAAGGACATATTGGGAAGTTTGCTCGAAACGTGGACTTTGATTCTACTAAAAATGGAYTTCGAATAATAATCCCCTTAGTGGATATATGCACCACGCACCGTCTTGGTTGATGTAAACTAAATGTTTTGTAACTCAATTTCAATTGAATAATGAAGACTTCAATTTACTTCAAWTTTTTTTCCTTTATTTTAATTCGCTATTTTATTGTGTTTAATTAATAGAATAAAAGTCATACTTGTAAACACAGAGATATTATGAATATGTCATTATTAATTGCACTTAAATTATTTTACAAGCACTCAAGCAGGGCTGTTCAAAACCGGATACCGGAAAAATTCCGATTCGAATTTCTGGAAATTTGTTTTTTTTATTCCGATCCGAATAATTCGGATTTCCGAATTTTCGGATATCTAAAAAAAATCGGATCGGAAAAGCGGATATCCGAATTCAGTTTATTGCGTGACTTTAATGCCAATTTTTAATCAAAATTCAAACATTTTGGCTCAATATCCGATTTTTCGAATTTAAAAACCAGATATCCGATCCGATTTTTGAATTTAAAAGCCCAAGGGGGAATTTAATTCAGAAATTCAGATATTTGAATTAAATAAATTGCATTTCGGATTCGATCCGATTTCCGAATTTAAAAACTAGATATCCGATCCGGTTTTTCGAATTTTAAAAAATCTGGGTCAAAAGTCCGTATTTTCGGAAAATAAAAACCGTATATTGTATCGGAAAATCGGAATCGGAAATTTTTGCACAGCCCTAATTACAAGCACTTAAATTAAGTTACAGGCACATTGCAAAATGCAACTTGTTCAACCACACAAGCTTGTCCAAATGTTAAGCTATTACAAGTGGAATATCAACCTAATATAAGTGGAATGTCAACCTAATATATAAGCAAAATATCAACTTAATATTAGCAAAAGCCAACTTCTCCGAACTCTAAGCTATTACTAGTGGAATCATGTTTTCTTTTTCTTGTTGGTCTTCATCTTCTGTTTCATGACATTAAGCACATCACCTCTGGTTGACAACCCTTCTTCCATGCCTCTCTTCCTTTTCTCTTTTGGTTGCCCAACAACTTCTTTCTCCTTTGCAATCTTCCCACCCTGACAACATTTAGCATTGTGACCGTGTCCTCCACATTTTGAGCATGTAACTATTATAGACCTCTTGCCCTTTAGTTGCTATATGCTTTTCTTTTCTTGTTTCTAATGGGTCTTGATAAGTGATTTTTATGGTCACTTAGTAGGCTCATTTGACCACCAATTAGACCTTATTTGGAGCTTAATTGTGTATTTTAGTCCCTTTTATGCTCATTTGCGTTACATCTATGGGTTTTAGTCATTTGTGTTGAGTAGATGCAATTTTGATGTGTTTTTGATATATTAGCATCTATTTTGACATTTGTTTGAGTGGTTTGTAGGTGATGATACCATTTTGATGAGCTTTGGAGGCACATTGGAGCAATGGAGCTAAGGAGCAAGAGGAAGGAAGCATTGTAAGTCTTGGAATTGGAAGAAGAGAAGCAAAAGCCAAGTCTTGAGGCTATTTAGACGGACCGCTCAGGAGCCTTAAACGACCGCTCACTATCTGAGCGACCAATAGCAACCAAGACATCCTACAGCTTCTTTTGGGCSACCGCTCAAATGAGTTGAGCAACCATGGAGAGGTTGATGAGCAACCAAAGCAAACCAGCCAAGCACATATTGTTTTTTAGCGGTTGCTCAACCCATTTAAGCGACTGCTTAAGTTTTGAGCGGTCCAAGAGAACCCCTCCCCCTCAATGGCTTTAGGTGGTCGCTCAGAGCTTTGAGCGACCACTGAGCAGTCGTTGATCGGCCAATAAGCGACCGCTCAGAGGGTTGAGCGACCAGTTTTCTGGATTTTCCTTTGAGCTTTCTCTTATATTTTTGGCCCATTTAGCTCCTTGTATATATAGTCCTAGGTCATTTATTGCAAGCCAAGCCATCTGATTTTTATTGTTCATACTTCACATTTTGAGCTAAAAACACTTGACTTTAGAGAGAGAAAGTTCTAATTTTAGTAAGTTGTAATCATTGTTAGTCATTTCAATCAATTAATTCAAGCTTTTTTGATAGCATTCCCCAACTCTTATCTTATTTCTTGTTCTAGTTTGCATTTATTACTTGTTATTGTTAGTTGCTACTCCATCCGTTCACTATTGTTTGTCTTGTTTGGACTCGGGGAGAGAATTAAGAAAAATGAATCTTTAGTTGTTAGAATGTGTTAATTTAATAAGATTCTTACTTGAAAAGTTGACTTTTTTATTTAGTAGAATAGGAAAAAGWAATACATGTGTGTTGCAAAGTGAATTTTGGAGAGTAATCTAGATAGTGGTAAAATGTGATGAATATGAATATTTTGGGGGGCGAATATGAATTTTTTTAATGTCACTAACACTAATGGTATATGTGAAATAAGGAAATGTAGTGTTTTTTGTGTTTTAAAATATTTTATTAATATTGCATGAGTCACTGGATTATCAACTTATCAATCAAAAGTTTATGAAAATTAAGGCTCTATTCTCATCAACTAATTTTAATAAGTTTCAGTAAAAATAAGTCTAGTTCAGGACCTTGATTCAGTAAAGCGGACTAGGTTTGAGATTCTCGACCCAAAAAGTTAAATAGGTCGACACGAACACGACCTTAAATTAAAATGAGTCGGGTTAGGGTCAAGAGTTTTTGATACGAACACGACACGACCCATTTGTCAGTCTTAGTTTCAGGACCTTGATTCAACCACCTAATGTATGAGTAAGCTTTTGGATCCTTTTCCTTGATGACTGTCACATACTGTGGTAACCTATTGTAGCTTTCATCATGACTCCCTTGAATAAGTCTCACAGCTTATGTCCTTGCCTTGTACATGATTGAAGATGGTACMGTCACAATGAACTTTTCTTCACGGGTTTAAAATAATGACTTGATTGGAGCCTCAAAGTTAGCTCTTATATCTTCCACCAGCTTCAGAGCACAATACACCATTTTATCCCAGCTAGTGGGTTATGTTGAAGCCTTGTGCAAGTGTGAGGCCCAATTAGTGTTTTGAAGGCCCATGAAATGCCATCGGACAGCGTAAATTCTTCAGTGGACCTTGGGTCCATGTAAAGCTACATGGACCCCATCTTTTGTACAATCTCATGTGCCGATATGCGTGATAGCTTATACTCTTAACACCATCATTTTTTCCCTTTTTTTAATATTTGTTTTTTTCTTTACTTCTTTTACTTCATCYTGCAACTACGTGGTACAAGAACTTTTTTTGAGGGATCTGCTAATCTTTTTTTTATTTTTTTATATTTCACTTTCTTTTGTTGCATATTGTAAATAATATAAACCGTATACGAAATGTTGAATATTGTAAATCATAAATTGAATATTGACTACTCCGTACAGAAAATTCTGAATATTATATACAAAATGTTGAATATTGTAAATTATAAAT
>SNQN01000486.1:74089-97686 GCA_008642245.1 Bassia scoparia
GAATTGAACGTGGAAAATGAAAATTGTGATAGAAATAACAACAGCGATACAACTATACAAGTATAATGGAAAAAAAAGGAAAAGAGAAATGAGTATCCAATACAGATTAAAATACAAGTCAAGTGGAAGTGAAGTCGTCGCTCTGTCCATTCTCTAAGTCTCAACTCTCAACCCCTCCTTCTCTCTCTCTCTCTCTCTCTCTCTCTCTCTCTCTCTCCTTTGAGTCTTTGACCTCGCCTCTTTTATTGTTGTTGTTCTGAAACTCCTCCTCCTCCACTAATTAGTAATTCATTCGTACTTGAATTGAATTGAATTGAATTGAATTAATCCAATCCAATCAGATGTCAGCTCTCACTCTTTCATTCATCATCTTGTTGGGCAACGACCACCACCAATGACACCAGCAACATTAACCTCGACAACTACTACAACTACTGTTTCTCCCTTGATGGATTCCCGATTGACTGCCTTCTCCGATTCGAATGACATCAGCAACGGCAGCAGCATCGCCACCGCTAACGGCGACAACAGTCAGTCGTCGGCCGCAGACGCAGCGGCACTGAACCGGCTGTCGGACAACCTCGACTCTCTGTTCCAACCGTCTCTGTCGGAGTGGGACTCCTTCTCGGACGCCAAGATAATCGTTTCGGGCGATTCGCGGGAGTTGTTCGTGCACCGTTGCATCCTGTCAGCGCGGAGTCCCTTCTTCAGGACGGAATTCGCGGCCAGGAGAAAGGATAAGGACAAGGACAAAGTGGTGAAGGTGGAGCTGAAGGACTTGGCCGGTGACATGGAGGTTCGATTCGAGAGCGTGGTGGCCGTATTAAGCTATCTGTACAGCGGCAAGCATAAGGCGCTGCCAGCTGGCGTTCGCGTTTGTGTTGATGATGATTGCTCCCACCTTGCCTGCCGTCCTGCTCTTGATTTCGCCGTCCAAGTCCTCTTCCTGGCCCACAAATTCGACATCGCTGAGTTGCTTGCTCTTTATCAGGTCCTTTCTTTTCTTATTCATTCATCTTCTGCCATTGATCTACTGTATACACTGCTATGCTATCATCTTTAACTGCACTATAAAGTACCAAGTATATCTCATTTTTCCAGATTTGCAACTCATTCCAACACCTATTGTCTCAGAAATTACCAGACTAAACAAACCATCTATAACATTAATTGGCCTACAAACTAAATAAAACTGTCAATTTATCATTGAATACGAAAAATAGATTATATAGAACCACTTAAAAAAAACTGTAACGACCCATTTGTCAGTTGGTTACCAATGTTCAAAATGAAATTGTATGTAAATTTATGAAGAAAATCAATGTTCATTTTGATCGTAATGAATTAATGATACTTGTTGCTTCCTCATGGAGATAAAAACACAAGTTTTTTTTTTTTTGGTTTTTTTACTACCAGCCACAATCAACTACCACCACCACCATCACCAGGCACGATCACCCACCACCTATGACCCACACTCGACCCACGCTCGACCCAGTAACCCGGCGACCAACAACCCAACGACCCAGCGACCTCTATGAACCACCACCCCATAACACCACAACCACCCACGAAATCAACCAACACATCCTTGAAATCAACCAATACCACCCTCGAATTCAAGCTGGTAATATCAAACAGTTTCTTTCTCATTCTTCTTCCAAACGATGAAGTCTTTATCATTTTCTCACCTTTCTTCAAGTAACAGTGACAGATGAATTTAAAAAAACACTGGATCCGAAGTTCAAATTAAAGAAGAACACAAAAATCAATCAAAATTGAGCGAATTAAGCAAAAAAGAGGTGAAATTTTTGATGCTTTAAGAAATGGGTATTTTAGAGGGAGAGTGAGAATAAAGCTTGAGAATCGAAGAAAGGGATCAAGAATAATAGAAATGAGAAAAAAGAGAAGAAGACTGAGTGTGAGACTTAGTTTTAAAAGGCGCAAAGGGTCCTTTGAGCCTAGGCACAAGACGCAATGTAAAGGCGCACCTTTCATAGCCAAGACGCACTTGATTCAATTGTATTTTTTTWWAAAAAAAAAGAAAAATTGTTTTTATAATGCTAAGTTTAAACAAAAATTTGATTAAAGCCTTTTCAAACACTCTTCTAGTCATTATATGTTGGGTAATATTATTAATAAAACATTAATACACTATACAAGTAAAGAAAGAAGGTGGGCACTAAGCCATGGTGTTGAAGAGCTTCTAGCATACACTTCCACARCCCACAGGTTATGGTCGACAAGCGCAAAAAGTGCAAAGTTGCGCCTGACTAAAGGCGCACACCTCTTTGAGCCTCTTGTAGGTGGGCGCGTCTCGCCTAAAAAAAGCCCACGCTCTCGAGCCTCGATGAGCCTTGAGCCTAGGCGCGCTTTTTAAAACTAAGGTGTGAGAGAGTGTGGTGGTTGCGGGATTGCAGCGCGGTGGTTTGGGTCGTGGTGTTGGGTGTGGTTGTTGGGTCGTGGTTGCTGAGTGGTGGGCTTGCAGCGTGGTGTTGTTGGGTGGTGGTTGTGGCTGTGTTGTTAGGTGGTGGTTTCTGGTCAATAGAAGATTCATTAAGAGGGAAAAAAAGGGCGAGGAATTAACCGGATAATAAGTGGGCTAACCTGATTTAGCAGGTAATTAAATTGAGTAGGCTCCTTAGGTAACAAGTTAGGATTTGGTAATTAAATTGAGTAGAAGAAGATTTGGTAACAAGTTAGGATTATTATGATATTATATCAAATACGGATTATTATGAGCGGATGACCAAAAGTAGGGATTATTAAAATCAATTTTTTCCTACGGAGTATAAAATATTGGAGATTGATGTTTTTTCCTAGATCGTTGACTCTTTCCAGCTCCCCAAGTTCAGAGTTTTTATTCGAGACCGGTGTATTTTCAAGGTTTGATATAAAATTGAAAGATTAATACATCTCTTGCTATGTTAAATTATTCTTGGCAATCTTTTTGTGTTTTCCGCAAAACGGCAAAAGGTTTCCAAAGAATAAAAGATTAGTTGGCCAGGGGCCCAGGGCTGATATCATGCTGTCTTAGACTCTTAGCTGTAAATACAACATTGGTTATGCTGCTTGTTATTTTTCCTGATAAAATTTGTGTTTGCAGAGGCATCTACTGGAGATGCTTGACAAGGCTGCACCAGATGACATTCTAGTAGTATTATCTGTGGCTCAGATGTGCGGAAATGCATGTGAGAAATTGCGGGTTAGGTGTATTGACTTGATTGTAAGGTCCGATGTAGATGTAACCACCCTGGATAAATCCTTGCCACAGGATATTGTGAAACAAATAATTGACACTCGCAAGGAGATTGGTTTAACTGAACCTGGATATGTCGAGTTTCCTGATAAGCATGTCAAGAGAATTCATAGAGCTCTAGAATCCGATGATGTTGAGTTAGTTAGAATGCTTTTGAAAGAGCGGCATACAACCCTAGATGATGCCTATGCCCTTCACTATGCGGTGGCCCATTGTGATGCCAAGACCACCACAGAACTTCTTGAGCTTGGGCTTGCAGATGTTAATCTGAGGAATCTAAGGGGTTATTCTGTGTTACATATTGCAGCCATGAGGAAGGAGCCAAAAATAATTGTATCCCTGTTAACAAAGGGGGCACATCCAACCGATATCACATCAGATGGCAAAAAAGCATTGCAAATAGCAAAGAGACTGACAAAGGCTGTGGATTTCTATAAACCTACAGAACAAGGAACGGACTCACCAAAGGATCGGTTGTGCATTGAGATACTGGAACAAGCTGAAAGAAGAGAACCATTGCTAGGAGAAGGTTCTGTTTCTCTTGCAAAAGCAGGGGATGATCTGCGTATGAAGCTACTATATCTTGAAAATAGAGGTATCTAAACATGTGAAAGTTGATTTTATTTCCCTTAAACTACTACTGTTTGATGTTGCATGATATAAATCATAAACAATCATAATCATAAGGCCGGAAGGGGTATAAAAATATTACTGACTATTAAAACAGTAAGATACCCGCTTTTGGGCGATTCCTTACTAAAAACAACCGCCATTAGTAATAGGAGGTTTATGATGGGGCTTGTTTTGTTTTTTTGAGGTTCATAAACAAACCTCCTATTGCCACACAAAACACTTGAGGTTCATTTATGAGAAAGGTTTGAAAATAGTGAGTGATTTGTAAGAGCCTAAGAGGTGATGTGGCGTTTTAGTGGGCCAAATGGGTTAAAAAAAAAGAGCGGGGAAAGTAAATAAAAGTATAAGTTTGTCTGGGAGAGGTTTGTCAATTGTTGGTTATAGGTTTGTTTTGGAGAGGTTTATGAAAATATGATGTGGCATGAAAATAAACCTTTTAGAGGTTTGTTCTATTGCTATTGCCATGAAGGAGCACTCCTTCAAGAAAGGATTTCTCCAAGGTTTTCCATAATATGCACCAAAATCATCTCAATTGATTTATCTACGGAGTACTAATCTGTAGCAAACCATGCAAATCCACAAAAGTTATCATCTAGCTCATGCCAGTCAAGACTCAGTATATCCTGCACAGCTAGTCAAGACTCAGTCCATTTTTCTCTTTTGACACCAGGCGGGATCTGGGCGCTTTCAAATAGGTGCGGATAAGTCACACGTAAATACGTAATCACGCCAAAATGTCAAATACTCACAACTACCTTCTTTACCCCAAAAATATTACTTGTACTCGCATTTGAATTAAATACCTTCTTTACCCCAAAATAATCACGCCTCACCACTAGTGCGTTGAGGGGTCTTGTGCCTAGGCTTTAAAACCACTATTGCGTTGATGGGCCTTGTGCTTTTGTACCTGAAAGCAGATAAAGTAATATGAAAAGAGATTGCAGCAGGCCCTTGGGGAGCCAAATTATAACTGCATTTTTTATTTCCCAAAATAATCACGCCTCACCACTACTGCGTTGAGGGGTCTTGTGCCTGGGCTTTAAAACCACTATTGCGTTGATGGGCCTTGTGCTTTTGTACCTGAAAGCAGATAAAGTAATATGAAAAGGGATTGCAGCAGGCCCTTGGGAGCCAAATTATACCTGCAATTTTGATTTGTTTCTAGAACCCACGGAATTTTGATGAAGCAAGTTTAAGTTTATTATTGTTTCTTGTTGCATTTAAGTTTCAATTTATGTTCTTCGTACATATCTTTGGCATCAGAAACTATTTCAGACTCATCATTACAGAGCTTTACAGGATGCAACCCTTCTTGTTTTTTCTATGTCTGAATAATTTTTTCTAAACTTTGGATATTTGGGACATAATAAAATACAGAAAGTCAGAAACCTGTTGAGAGTGACTGAGTGAGGGATAGCTCACTTGCTAAAAGTTCTTCCCTCCCGGTTCCAGGAGATCCTGGGATTGATTCTCATTCCCACCCTTGCGGCTCTCTAAACAGGAAAAAAAAACAATTATTCAGCTTCTTGTTGAAATTCAATTATGCTCTTTTATGGGTGACCGTCTTTATTTTTCTTTCTCTGGTGCAGTGATAGTATTATTACTTGATGGTATGATACTCAGTTGAAAGTTTGTTTTCACAGTTGCACTTGCACGATTACTTTTTCCAATGGAAGCAAAAGTTGCTATGGATATTGCTCAAGTAGATGGCACTTCGGAATTCACCTTGTCAAAGAACATGGCTGAAGCTCGAAGGAATGCTGTGGATTTGAATGAGGCTCCTTTCATATTGAAAGAGGAACATTTGCAAAGGATGAAAGCACTGTCAAAAACTGGTAAACTAAATCAAAATCTCATAAATTCTCCAATCCCAATAATATGTTATTGGTTTCTTTATACTATTTCATCTGTGGGTGCTGTATCATGCTACCAGTTACATTTTTGATCAACTGTTTTACTTCAGTTTACTTACGTTGCCAGTTTGCTAGTGTTTGAAGAATTCCCTTAATGGCCCATTTGGTTATTGGTAAATGAGAATAAATGGTGGTATTGAGAATTAGGAAATTCATCAGCCAATGACCATGGGAATGCTATTTTGTTTTACCACCATCTGTGTATTTTTTTCTTAGGGAATGCAAAACTAAAATAGAAAATCACATGGTGGGGGATAAAGTTGCATTACCATGGACATTGTCATCATACTTTCCCTACAAAAATCAATATAAATTCATTCTTATTACCGTCATTTTACTTACTAATTACGAAGTGGACTGAGTTATTCATTTTTCTTTAGATTATGACAGCATAATGTGAATTTTTTAGTAATACTACTTGCATTAAGAAGCAAAAATATCAAGGGAGATGGTGTCCCTTCCAACAAGTACACGTGAATACCATGCATGTGTAAATGTGTTTATTGATTGTTTGCTTAAACATGATGTTTAACTAATGTGACCAAAAAAGTACTTCAATGATGCTCAAGTGTTAATTAGCTACTTGTATATGATTTGAAGTTTTACTGTAATCGTCCATACTACAATTTCAAGAGTTAACTAGAGTTGTTGAGGGCACGTCCACACGTAGTAGAAACTTTGTTGATAATCGATTACATTATTTCGGCAGTTGAACTTGGGAAGCGTTTCTTTCCCCGCTGCTCTGATGTACTTAATAAGATTATGGATGCGGAAGATCTATCACAGCTTGCATTTCTAGGAAATGATACTCCCGAGGAACGACAAAGGAAGAGAAAAAGATACCTTGAACTTCAAGATGCTTTAAGTAAGGCCTTTTCGGAGGACAAAGAAGAGTTTGACCGTTCTACGTTATCATCGTCATCTTCATCGACACAGTTAGGGAGGCCTTATGGTAAGACCGCTTTCAGAAGGTAACTTTTTGAAAAATCAAAGTAGTATACAACTTCACTTGTAAAATATGTATGTATGATAGAATTTTCCCTTTCAAGCTTCCACTTCTTATTTAGCTGCTGTTTCAATCTTTTCTGGTCTGTACTATAATTTTTGGCCAATAGATTGAGAAGCTATTACATGATAGAATTGTATTCTATACATTTTTATAAGATCATAGTTACATCAAAATCTAGGTTCTGCCATTGTAAGAACATTCTGTTTTGTGAGATGAACTATCAGGTTGTTTTCCTACAGCCATTTTGCACCTTAATTGCATTGGTTTTTTATGTGATTTTGTYAGAAATTCACAAAATATGAATTTGGAAGAGTATAAATGCTTTTGTGCAACCCAAGCAAAACCTTGCGTGCTCGCTCTGGAGGACAATATTTATTAGTGCTCCCTGATGGGGTGTCACGTGTTATAAATGGTATCAGAGTTAAGGTCCATTTTAGTGTCATGTCATACCATCGAGGATTAGAACTGCATATAGCATTATCTTATGTATGTAAATAAAGGAAAATGTTATGCTAAAAATAGAAATAAAAACTTGAAACAAATATTAATTACATTGAAACTTGTGTGATTTTGTTTTATTTTTCTAACTTGTTTCCATTAGTAGAAAAATATATTTAATGCTTATATGTGACCCTAGGGCTACATATAACATTGTYCATAAATAAAAGACCAAAGTCRTTCGATTAAGAAAAAGATAAATTTGTTGGGTTTTTTCGATAGTACCTTCTCATGTTGTGTACCCAACTTTTTCATGAATTGTCATCGTCACCTATTCACTTACCAAAAAAAATAATTGATATCTTATTTATTAACTCAAACTTATCAAACTGTTTTTTTTTTTTTTTTTGGTAGATCTTGATCAATCTGTTAGTAATCAATTATCCATTAATTGCTTAAATTTTCATGCATCCATGGGTTTGTCAAGGTTTTTGTGTCATTTTAACATCTCAATTTGCATGCATTAGTTTGCTTGACGGAATAAAAAAAAATAGTTAAGAAATTAGTTATTAATAATATTCTTCGGTAAGTTTATGGTACCAATGAGAATTCAAGAAAAGGGATGGTACAACCGTACAAGTAACTTAGGGCCACCAAGTGTAAGTAGCAAAAATATTGTCACTTTGTGTATTTCATCAATGGTCTTACTGCCATAGTGCCATGTAGAAAATTGAAGAGTTTAGGAGTTAGGACCACCGTGTAGAATTCCCTTCTTCTTATTCGAAATCATCTCTAATAATAGCAATTACCTTCATTAGTCGAAGAATTGAGTCGAACATCTTATCTTTAACCTTTTAAATTCTTGTAATTGTACCTTTCGTATCTATTTTTATCTAATTATTGTTCATAATGTTTGTCCACATTAAATGTGTGTAATAAGAAAATACACTGTTACAAGTTTTGAAATTATTGAACACATTGCATACTTATATGCTTATAGTGTTAGTTTCTATTTCCTTCATTTAGAGTTTTCCAACCAAAAAAAAAAAAAAAAAGTTCTGATAATTATTTATTTTTGAAAAGTGCTTTAGAATCATGGAGAGCAACTCTTGCCCGTTCTTGAGTCACCGTTGTAGAGCAAACAAGCAAGAGCAAGTATAAATGTATAATTGCCTCATTTTCATGTGTTACCCCATTTTGACACGGGACACCTTCCCACTGAAAAGGGATAAGTAGCTCAAAAATATTACAAGCAATTAGTCTGCTGTAAAGTACATTTACAAGCATTAAGCACCAAGAGTAATATCCAGAAATGAAGGAGAGAAACTTATGAAGAAAATGGCATAAACTGGCACCCGTAACCATCTGTGAATATATATACAAACCATCCCAAAATAAATGGCTACTGATGGCTTTCAATCCTGCGAAAATTTACACGATTGATTCCTCTTACATTTCCACATATCAAGGGTTTTCATGACACAAATCTGGTGCATCTTACAACCAAATTACATAAACAAGTTTTAAAAAATGGAGTGCTCTTAAATCATACGGAGAAAGGTGCAATGACCTCTGTACAACAAAGAATTAAATATGCTGAACAGTTGACAAAAGGAAAAAATGAAGTTTAAAAAAGTAGAAAGATCTCACTCACACCAAACTATCTATGTCAGCACATGAACAAATAATATATGTGCTTTCTTCAATCGAAGTAGGCAAAGAAAACCAGCCCGGATGTATGTCTTCTGTTTGTCTGTTGTAAGAACGAAATAAAAATATCCCCTTACACTGGGTAAAGGAAATATTATTGCTCCCCTGCAATGGCGGACAACAGCCAGTTTGACACAGATACATGAATCTCCATCTGAAGGTCTGAAGACAAGGCCAGAGGAGTAATAGCAACCTGTCATAGAAGATACACACGTTCATTAAGAACCAAGGGTAAGCACTTAGCAGCACCCAAAAAGAAAGAGCTTAGGTTAGTATATCATCAACAACAAAGAAAAAAAGATAACTCACAAATCCATTTTGTACTGCTTTAAAATCTAAATCATCATCTGCATCTTCCTTCTCCTTATCCAAGAACTGCAGATAAGCCAAAGATTATCTTGAAAACTATGTGAAAAAGAACAAAGGCACCACAAGAACTGAGTGATGAGGCAACTTCGAGGAGGAACATAGTTGCCATTAACATACCTCAAGGCGGTAATGTTTTCTAATTGCTTGCTGGGTATCTTGTTTCCCTGAAATCCCAACAGATTCAATCTCTACGTTCTTTTTGTTTGTATTCAATCGACGTGCTGCACCCTGAAAAATTAATATCAAAATTAAAATTTGCTTCAATAGCAGCAAACACAGAGTCTCAAAGGCTTCACCGCTTCACTCAGTATTGAATCTCCCACCTATCTCCCCACCCTTGTGTGCCATGCCTGCTAGAGGCACCATAGTCATCTTGACAAAAATGAGGGAAAAAGCAACTAACAGATGCGTCCAAACTCACAGAGACACACACAGTTAAAAAAAGAGAACATCAAGATCATTACAAGCCACTGAATTTCCAATTACACTTAACTGAGTTATTTTCCTACATGCTCTGCTTTTTCAAACAAAATACCCAATGTCAACAATAAAAAATTGAGCAAAACATCAACTCAAAGTTAGATAAAAGGGATTTCAAGTTCTTATATTTAACAATGATTTATAAGCACCACATGATGCCCCTACAGTAAAAATGACAGGCAAAAAAAAAATAAAAGAACTCATAACATCTACTCCACTCCCTCCGTAACATAATTTTCGCAATTCTTTCTATTTTTGTCCGTAACAATGTAACATAATTCTTGCAACACTTGTACTTCATTCCTAATTTGCCTTGAAAATTATCCCCTCCCTTGTACCACAATACCACATCAAGTGAAATGTGGAAAAAGACTCCAAAGTGGTCCTTCCACTAATTTGTCTTATTCACTCAAAACCTTTCCCTCCAATTTTACCACACAAATCAATGTACTTTCCTCTTTTACTTTACAACTAAACACAATTAAGCTTATTTACAATGTTAACACAACTTAATACAAGAGTTGCGAGAAATATGTTATGGAGGGAGTACATCTACATCTATATAACAGTATACAGTAAAGTAAAACCTCAAAAGAAAGAACTCACAGCTGCTGAGGCGTCTCGTCCCAGCCGAGCAAGCTGAATACCAATACTTTGTTGATTGGCCATAAAATTCATGGCAGACGGATGTTTGTATGAAGAGATGGCCCGCCAGGACAGACTAGATCTCCACAAGCTCTGTTTTGTCAATCTGAAACCCTGCCAAGTACAGCAACCAAAGTAACCAATAACGTTTCCAATACTGTTGATTTGCTAGGATTACTGAGTTAAGAATGTTGTTGGTTATTTTGTACAAAAAGTCAAAGAAACTCAGTGCGAATGCACTCTTCAACCTAATTGCAATCGTTCTAAAATAGTTATTTTTGTACTCATGTAAATTGACTATTAAATATATAATGATCTTATCTTATACTCCCTCCGATCTTAAATAGTTGCTACATGTGAGATTATAGCACTATTCACTTTGTAACTTTGAGTGTATTTATTTTTATATACACAGATAAAAACATAGCCACGTGGGATCTTGTTTGATTCGTCTCGACAAGTACATTACAAATATATAGTTTTTATAATTTTTTCTTATCCATAGCTTAAAATATAAGCATTTTAAAATGCGTCTCGGCAAGTGTGAAAAAGCAAATGTAGCAACTATTAAAGAACGGATGGAGTATTCTTTTATCCTTAAAAATAGGAAATAGTTAGCACAATAATAGAGGATGGATTTAGGAGCATTTAGCATCAAAGTGACACATATAAACAATGCTGAAGAAACCGAAGAGCTTCATAGTGGCCCTGTGCCCCTGTTTGGCACAAAGCTTATTGGAGAGCTTATAGAAGATTTAAACCTATATTAGAGTTTTGACGTCAAAACTCTAATATGGGTGTTTGGTGGAGAGAGTATTGTAAGGAGGATTGGGGTCAAAACTCTCAATTACAATACGCTGCAAATAGCAACGTCTTGGACAGAGTTTTACAAATCAGATTTTTTGATGACAAATTAGCCATTGTTAATTATCATTATTAACCCAATGTAAAAACACCAATAAGTCCACCACTTCCACCACCTATGTACACTTCTACAACCAACATTTCCACTGAAATCAACCTCCCACATTCACCCAAAAATCAATTCGAACCACAATTATACTCAATGGCACCGAAAAATCACCATAAACAACCCAAAAATCCACCATTGTCAAACAACCATGAACCATTGAAATCGCCATAAATAACCCAAAAGGCCAATTCAAACCACGAAAAAACATCAAAATAATGAAATTTTCCCAAAAACAAAGAAACAAATTAGAGAGATTTGTTTCTGATTTTTTTAAAAAACAAAAAAGAGGAGAGATTTGGTGGATATTTTCATGGATGGTTGTGGTATTCTTGAGGAAGATAGATGGCGGGGTTAGGAGATAGAAGGGTCGCGAGAGATGGTGATGGCGGTTGTTGTTGAGATGGCAGAAGTAGTGGTTGTTGGTGGAGTGAGATAGGTCGTGGGATATTGTTGGGTTGGGATGGAATTGTTGTTAGCCATGTTTGAGTTGTTAGGTGAAGAGAGAGAAAGGGAGGTGGGTTGAGGTGAGGGCTGAAGAAAGAGAAATATTAGGAAAAATTATGTTAATTGTTTTTGGATTAGTTCATAAGATGTTAGATTAGGTAGTGTTAATTATGTGAAACAATTAAATGTTACCAAACACATTAGTCAAATCCACAGTCAAGTCAAATCTTTTGACTAAAAAGTTAAAACTCCAACGCCAAACTCTATAATCTATCAGCTAAACTCTGTTTGCCCCAACAGGCACTATAGGCAAACTGATGAGTTGATGAAGAAAGGGCCATGAGAGAGAAAATGTCCTTGAGTTCTCCATAGTCCATACTTGGGCCTAAGTAGGAAAGAACTTGGAGAAAGTGGGTTAGTAAAATTTCCAACAACATAAACTGAAAATTGAATTCTGATTTCCAAAATTCTAAATGCATTGAAGGAAAACAGCCAAATATTTTTTTTGTTAACCAACCATGAATATCTTACTGTCCAGAGTCTACACCTAGCATTTGTTGAAGTCACAACTCATAACACTTGCACTCTATAAACTTATAAAGACAATCAAATTGGACTTATGCATGCTACACATTCAAAATCTAAATAAGACCAGAATGCATTTAAAATTGCAAAAGAAGAGCAACATAGAAATATCTGCACCAACAAACCTTGTTTGTTGAAGGGGAAACTGGAACCTCTACACTAAGAAAGCAGTCTTTAGGGAAACTCCTGTTCTCAATGTCTCTTACAGCTGAAATAATCAACGGCAGGCAAATTTCAACAGCAACCTCAAAGTCTTTGTCAGAGCTTACATCTTTTTTCCTGAATCACAAACAAAATCAGCTTTTCAAAGACAACACAGCCAATTCAAAGAAAGCGACAATAAAGATACTTACCAGTCCAATGAAATACAAAGTGATGGCACACCATTAACCAATGCCTCTCTTGCTGCAGCAATAGCCCCTGAATACAGCCTATTCAAGGCAGATACAAGGATCACCAAATCAGAATAAAAGCAAGGCAGATAAAATAAGGGACAAAAGAGAAAATGAAATCTTCTACCGATTATACAATAAAAAGCAAAGATTCAAGTAGGAAAATCATGAGAAAATATTTGGAAAGGGATCACCAATACTGACATGTTTTGACCACAGCTTGATCCCCTATTAATTCCGCTCAGTACCTGAAATTTCATTTGATAATGTTAAAATGAGAAATTCCATTACTAACTCTTGAAAATACTCAGAATAGACCAGACCTCAGAAAACATACCAATAAAGGCTTTGAGGAAGAAAACAATGTTTGGGATAAAGCTAATGAGACACAATCAGCGGGGGTACCTGGTCATAAGAGAAATTTTTTTTAAAAAAAAAAAACTCGATGTCTCAATACAGAACCCAATCACATGAAAGGAAACCAGAAAAATCAGAGATAAGCCAATAAAAACATCACGCAATATCATTGACAAATACAAAGTCAATGAATCTCAGTTTATGACCATGAAGCAGAAAAGAGAGCACATAAAACAATAGGGGCAAGCAGCCAACAAGGATGAATGTTGGATAGCAGAAGTCAAACACGTGTCTAATACCAACATTAGAAATATCAAGATCAAATGGCTCAGTAGAAATTCAAAGGCAGCGTCTCCAAAATTAGCAGGACAAATATTAGGATTGTTTAATAAATATTACTCAAATCAGATATACTATTGACAAATGAAATTAAGAAGCTAGACCATAACTATTGAAAAAACAAAAGAAAGGAGGAGTTATGAAATCAGAGGAGATTACCAGAAACTTGGAAAGCTGTGGCGCCACTGATTTCAGAAGAAGTCACTTCAACCGTCTCACGAACAGTCAAGGAATGACCGGATGCAGATTTATCACTGCAAAACAACATTTCCATTGTTGTCAACAACAAAAAAACAACGACAACAATAACAACAGGAGTGGTTAAAAAGAAAAGAAAAGACTAACAATTGAGGAGCACAAACGTGAACATCAAAGCGAGCATAACGAACAAGAGCTCGAACAAGGGAGACTAAACCGAAGGAGTCAATTCCATCAGCATTAGTGACCAAAATGCCAGGTTTAGAAGTAATTGGTTCGTGAATGCTCGTATTAACATCATCAGACGTGGAAGTAGATTCATCGTGTTGTTGTTGTTGTAGTTGTTGTTCTTGTTCTTCTTGTTTTAGTGATTGCTGTTGTTGTTCAGGCAACTCGCCGGATTCGGAAGATTGTACGACATTATTTCTAGAGCTCAACACTTGCTGAAGGTTGGCGACGAAGGAAGGGGGCAAAGCGTTGCGATTCATATTTTCTTGAATTTGCAGGCGATCTATTTCTGCGTTGAATCAATCATATATTCATATCTGGGGATTGAGATTGGGGAGAGTTTTCTTCTTGGGTTGGTTTGCCCGGAAGATAGAGAAACTGACAAAGGATGAGTGAAGAGAGAGAAACCCCACAACATTATTTTTTTGGGTGACATTTTATTTTATATTTACCCCCGTTTTTTAAAAATCCCCTCAWTTTTTTTATACGAAAATTTTATAATAATTGTCTCACTCAATTTTCTTTCGTTTTTTAGAATAAAATAACAATTAAAATACTCATATTTTTATGCAGAGATCACAATTAAAATATTCATTTTTCTATGTTTTTTTTTTGTATAAAAATACTACTTCGTAATTTAGTTCTTGTACGATGCACGATTTTATTAAATTTATTTCTAATATTATTCTATAATTAAAATTCGTTAAATACTTGTTATAATGATAATTATAGATAAAATAACGTTGTTAAGAATTTGACTAATTTAAGTCTTCTTAATTGAATGATAGTATTTAAATTTAAATTATTCAATTATAGTGTTTAAATTTAAATTTGGATTTAAAAAAACTTAATTATTTCCTAACCTCCATAGTCAGGTTACTTTCATAAATGTATTCTCCCCCTATGACTTCATGCAATGTGCTTTTTAAGAATAACACACAAATTGAAGCATACATGAAATATAGAGCAGTGACAATATTTATGTTATTTATACAAATAGATAGAAGGAAAATGTGAATATTGTGTTTGTCACCTAAAGTTCGATTTTCTAAGAGGTTTATCTTTTTTTTTAATTTAATAGTTAATTTAATTTTCCAAGAGTTATTGCAAAACCAATCCTGCTTAAGAGATGAACAGGTGCACGCGCCGCCCCAATGTCCTGAGCCCTAGAATACGCTAGATCCGCTTCAGAAGCACGACAACGTCGTTATCTAATTCCCCCAATAAAGAGAAGAGAAGAAAATTGTAGTCAATGTCCCTACACCTCGCCGCATACTTATCTCGCTTCCGTTGCGCTGCTGCTGCAACCACCCGATCAGGTACGAAGTCAGCCAACCCAGATTGTGTCAAAGGAGAAGACCACGTCGGGTCGATCGACACTTGCATCCAGACCGTTATCCCAAGAATAAAGTTACATATTCACTGGTTTAAGAGTTTCGYCGTTCCCATCTTTTAGCCAACATTAACCTCCTTACGAGCAGAAATCTCGGATCAATAACAGACATCTAGAAAGGGTATCACGAACAACATTATTATTATTTTATTAATAATACTCCCTCTGTCCCTAAATATTTTATCCATTTCAGTTTAGCACGTACCAATGCACGTCTTGTTTTGATCATATATTTAATTATACATTACCAAAAATTATAAAAAATATATATATATATATATACTTATATGTTACGAAAAATTTAGAATATTATCTCATGTTATGAATAGTGTCAGAAATCCAAATGTATACAACATTTAGGAATGGAGGGTGTATCCCATACAATATAAAAGTTTATAACACCATTACTATTCATCAAATGAACAGTTTGAGAAAATGAATAGTTGTTTTGAGGTCATCCTTCATTCCAGCTCATTTACAAGCACATTGGCCGTGCGATCTTTGCTTTCAATCTCCACTATATATTTGATTTTTACCCTTGAATAGTTGAATACCCTAACATTCTGACTCCAGCAAGTTGCACCCTTCCCTCTTTCGCTTTCATTCTTGCTACCCTTTCCTTTTTCACTCTAATTCTTGCTACCCTTGCTCCTTCTACCATCATTGTCTTTCAGTACTACGTCGTTGCTGCTGYGTTGCTATCCTCAACGCCGTGCTCGTGCATGTTGCTACCTTTGCTGCTAGAGGTGAATTAAACATTCTTATATGGAGAAAAAAAAATCATGAACGCAGTTATGTATGAGTTTTAAAAAAAGCCAAAAAGGGCCAGAAGAAAAGTTAACATGGAGCCTTGGGTTTTGATGTGGCGAGCTGGGTAGATCATCTGTTGTACTTCTGTTCACGTCGATATTGCACCATCTTCCGATTTTCTAGCGATCTAATCAAGCCACCCATTTGCATTTGCCTACCTTGTTTAAAACTCTCCCTAACGCAAAACTTGGAACAAATTCCATGTTTGGGTGTAACTCAATTCTTGCAACAAATGTATACTAGTATTTATACACACGTTATATGTGCGCTTACCTTATTCGATTGGGTCGAATAAGAGGYACAAAGGTTGGATTAATTTGGAATAATCAGAAGGCCAATAGGCCAAAACACATGTGTATATGGGAAAAATCCTTAAAATCTACCGCAAATAATAGAGGTTTRTCATGGGATTTGTGTGTGAGTTGTAAGGTTTGATTTTCAAACCCCTTATTGTTGGGGATAGTTGATGGAGTTTGAAAGTTGAGAGAGGTATGAAAATAGTAAGTGGTTTGTATGGGGTGAGATGAAATTTAGGTGGGGTATGAGGTATGAAATTAAAAGGAAAATGAAATGATGTTAGGTAAAAGTTACTTGGGAGAAGTATGAAATAAATATGTATTTATATTGGGTCCCACATGTGGCAAAAGTTCACCCCTTAGAGGTTTGAACTACTGTGGATGCCCTTATTAGGGTTGAGCAAGACCGGGTACCCGGTCATTTTTGGTGGAACCGRAACCGATCGGTTCCTGATAATTGGAACCGGTRCCGGATGGACCGGTTCCAAAATTTTTGGAACCGGAACCGCTGGGAACCGGTTCCGGTTACCCGGTTAGATTTTTTAAAAAATAAAATTAAGTAAAAGACAAAGATTATCCTAGCTAATTTCATACTTATATATGTGTATTTGGCCACAAAAACACATTGCTTTATACAATAGTATTTCAAGTTTCTATAGTTTATATAATTTGGGTTTTTTTACCTTAACAAATGTATTTTAATAAACTAAAAAGTCATAACCAGTTACTTGGTACTAGTTATAAAACCGGTGGTGCCGGATACCCGGTACTGGAACCGGTACCACCGGGTACCCACTGGGTGCCGGTTCCAAAATTTTTGTACCCGGAACCGGTCACCACCGGTTCCTCATTTTTGGAATCGGAACCGGTACCAATCCAACCGGTTCCGGACCGGTTCCAGGTACCGGGRCGGGTACCCACTGTTTTTGCTCATCCCTAGCCCTTATTGTGTTAACCAAATCCACTAAATCGACCCGTTTAATTAATGGATTAAGACGGGTTGAAATCAGGTTGACATTGTAACACCTCAATAATTCTCTCCTTTTTCCAACTGTCTCAAAATACAATAGAGGACAATTATTAAAGCGTTATCGCCACRTGTGAAAACGTTTCAGCTTATTCAGAATATTGCTGCGGAAAACCATTACACAAATATTTTAGGAAAACCATTAGAGAATTTAAAACCGTACAACTTGGAACCATCATTGGCCCTTTATTCAAAACCGTGGATAAATGTTTATGCAAACTAGCGGGTCCCAGGAAAACATTTGAACCAACTATAAAAATATCTATACAAATATATTAAAAGGAGTGCCAAGCATCGTATACGTGACACATAAGTTGCCATGCAAGCATTATTCTTTCACCAGAGTTGCGCCACGTATACATTTTTCCACGTAAGATTAGGTTTTAACTAAAAATGAGTATTTTAATTGTGGTCCCCACATAAAAGAAAGAAAATTAGTTTTTTTAATTGTGGTCTCCATCCCAAAAAATGGAAGAATGTAAAGTGATGCGTTTTTTATGAAATTTWCGTTTTTAGAAATTAAAGCGTTTTTTAAGAAACGGAGGAAGTATATATGATCCAAAATAACTCAAGAATGTGATCAACACCACCTTGTTAAACAGTTTAGTTCAGGAACAAAATAATTTAACCAAGTTTCATCTCATGACTTAGGATATAGTTCATTTCTTAACTTATGTTTTGAGCAATAGATAAGGTCGTCCTCAACCCATGTTCCAATTTAGGAACATCAACCAAACACATAGTGCCACAAAGCAAACTCATGCTTTCCTGACGGAAAGCATAAAAAACCAATAAACAGATGGCGAACGGGTGCGACTCCGTCATTATAGTAGATAAGATCTCAACTAACCCCAATTTGGGTAAAAGTCCTTTATAAAAATACCTGAAAAGAGACGCGTTGATCAAACGGATCTAGGAAGGTTGCGAATGAAATCGCAATCCAACCCCTGATTTTCAATACTCCAAATGTGCACAAATCTAGAGTTTTATTGTTCATTCATATTATATTTAACTATGAATTATTTATCAAATTCATACAACTTCCAAACAAAACCATAAACCACATGTACCAATTTTAAGCATATTCAATTCCTTTTATTAACAAACCTGTTGGACAAAGCCAATTAACCTCGTCATTAAGACTTATATATTTTCCTTAGCTTTACTCAATTCATACATCATGTCTTGAACGAATAATATAACCTCATGAAACAATGTTGAGTCTCCTAGTGTTTTGAGTGATGACAAACGGTTGCAAGAACAGGTATACTGGTCTGATGAATACAGCTGGTTTGAACATCTGAGATATTGTTCTTGGTCACTTGAAAGATAGTGACATGTATGCTAAGAAGTTATATTGTGCAAATTGCTATATGTGTTTGGCATACATGAATTTCAACTATTGAAGCAGAAAGTCCTATGTGGAAGGCTCGAGAAGATCAAGCTTATAATGAAGATCAAGGAAGCTTCGAGAAGTTGAAGAACAATGAAGATTAATTCTAGGATTAGAACAAGTCTTCTTGTTGTATAAGTGCATAGATGTGTTTGATGAGTGCTTGTATTATTGGTTGATGGCATTGGGCTTTAAACTTTCTCTCTTAGAGTTGAAGACAACTAGACCAGTTAATTAGTTGGTTGACTTTGACTCTACCAGTTGGAAGAACAGCTATATTGTTCTCACAAAACGGATCATTTTGTCGAGCAAGAAAAGATTTTTGGAGGAAAGTTTTCTTAAAACAATTTTATAGAAAATTCAAGATGATCTGGTGCGAATATATGTTTGGATATATGGTAAYTACTTGAGATGCAATTTAAGTAACATAAGATATTATATCATCTTGTATGGAATGATATCTTATGGGACTTTCCTAAAATATAGGGAATAGATATATCTTTATTTATCTCCTATATTCTAGGGTTGCAACACAAGTAATTGCTTGGCCTTTGGCTATAAATATCCATGCATATAGACTCRCGAAAAGTATTTTTGAGAGAAAGAAAGAAAAAGTCTTAAGCCAAAGATCAAGCAAGAAAGATTCAAACACAACAAGTGCACACATTGAGCGAATATTATACTCTTGTAAACTCATAAAAGTGAGTAATTTAGAGAGATCGAGTTGTGATTGAATTACCAACGAAGGGGTTGATGATTGGGTAGCTTTTGATAGTTCATTAATTAGTGAGTTTTTCTGAGTTCAAGTGCGAAATTAGCACACTTAGGTTGAGTGTGGGGGTGACATTGTGTGTGTGAGTTCACATACATTGTGAGTGAGGGTTTCTTTGATTATTTCGGAGTCGATTTAATAAAAGTAACTAGGGTAGGAGGACGTAGCCCAGAGTTGGGTGAACCTCGTTAAATTTAATGTGCCTTTATTATTCTGGCTCGTTTTTGTTCTACGTACTGTTCAACACTTATTCCGCTGCGAGACCAGTCTAACTGGTCTACTTTACTAGAACAATCCACAATCGGAAATTTTTAATAGGCACTCAATTCACCCCCCCCTCTTGAATACCTTCGGGAAACCTTCAAGCAACTTGTACACTGACTCCACTTAATTCATCCATATAATAAAAATCACCTCATGGAGCAATTTATACATTGACGCCACTTAACTGATAAGTGGATTTTGTGGCCACTCATTCGACTCATTTTCCTCCAATTTAGGCTTTGTTTTGAGCTTTCATTCGCAATTTAGTCCCATTTTAGCTCATTTGCATCTCACTTGTGCTTTGGAATGAATTGTGTGAAAAGATGCAATTTTAGTGTGTTTTTAGAGTCTTGGCACCTACTTTGACATCTTCATGAGAGTTTTGTAGGTACCGAGGCCTTATCGAGGAGCTTAGGAGGCATTCGAAGGCTTGTAATGTAACACCCCAATAATTCTCCACCTTTACCTGTGAAATAATTAAACTAAAATACGGAGAATCATTGGCATGTCACCGCCACGTGTTCAAACCCAAATTGAAATTAGGATCATCACAGGTCCACCAAATGAGAAATGTGGACAGCACACAAACACAAAAAACACGCAATCAGCAAAGCTGAGTATATACAAATTACGAAATCAGAAAAATAAACGGACAGCATCTCCCCTAAAACTGGACATACCAAGTTACGACACCTGCTTAAAAACAAGAGAAACCAACTGTGGTGTTCATAACCACTTAGCAACATTGTACACATACAAGTATCCCAATCTCAGACCATAATCATCAACTACCTATTACATACAACTGCTCCATACATTACAAACCAAATCCTCAATTGCTCCTGTTAACTGATTTCACCTGCAGAAAACTCAATTGACTCCAAATTACCTGACTCAAGAATCTATTACATTTATTATATAGAGCAATAACAAGGTTGTCCAATCCAGACACACGAGTGCACAGTTCATCCCAACACCACTAGTGCCACAATTCAATCCCAGACACACAAGGTGCCACAGTCAATCCCAGAACACAAGGATGCCAAAGTTCAATTCCAGACACACAAGGTGCCCACAGTTCAATCCCCATGCTCCCCCGTCGGAAGATCATCAATGTTCAATAAACCATGATGCGCGAACGGGCGCGACTCCGTCACCATTAGTTAGATGAGATCTCAAACAACACCTATTTTAATAAATCCGTTTTTCAAAATCAATGTAAAGAGACACGTTGATCAGACGCCCCTAGGAAGGAATGCGAATGAATCGCAACCCCAACCCCTGATTGATGTCAATACTCTAACGTGCACAAATCCAGATTTATTGCTCATTTCATATTTTTATTAATTTTAATATTTGACAAGGTCATATGATCACAATCAAACCACGACCCACATTGCAATACTTTTAACACAATTTATTCTTTAATTAATAAACCCGTTGACAAAGCCACTAACCTCTCATTAAGACTTGAATACTTCCCTTTACTCGATTCACACCTCATATCGTATGAACGAGTAATACATAACCTCATGGAGTAAGTTATACTTACTCCATTAATTCATCCTTATATTATAACAACCTCATGAAGCACGTTATACTGACATCCACTTATACCATCATGACCAAATCAATTTATTATAGGCAATAGACAAATATCTAATCCTCATATTCAAACTCATGAACAAACCAAATTCCTCAATATTCCACAGTTCCTCAATTATCGACCAATACACAAATAAATACCTATTCGTGACTCCCAAACAATCCAAGAAACATATACTATACGTCAAGGATTTCGCAGTAGTACGACCTTGAGGCAATTGATACAAGTCAATCCAATACTTCAGAATCGACCTCTACGAAGTCTCCTCCTAATCATTTTACCAAAACTTCGAATCAATACACTTGCACGTAATTTACAGCAATACTGAGAAGCTTAACAAGCCTCGAAAAACCATTCGACAATTTTTATACCTCACAAAAACCATTTAATAGTAATGAATAATATACTATAGTCTTAGCTTGAAAAATCATGAAATCTACTTTTCAATAAGAAATTCAACACGTTAATTCAGTGAATAATTCTGAAAATTTCCCTTTAATATAAAAACCTTTAAAAACTCAAAAACATATGCATACAAGTGGTACATATATTAAACCATTGATTTTGATGTGAAAACCCATTATCTCAATACTCATAGCTTCAAAAATATTTATGAAACCTGAAATTTATTTAAACTTGCATTAAAATCAAAGTCTAAGTTTGTATAAATATATTATAAGTCATAAACAAGCTTAATTCATATTAAAACATGACTAGATTCATTCAAAAGACTTCCAAATTACCCTTAAAAACCAATTGAATTGTGTATTAAAGCCATAAAATTCAACTCTTTGATGTTCAAACAATTTTTCATATAACACAAATAGTATTTAATCAATCCTTAATTCATAAAACATGAAAATCCCCAATTTAAAGCCCTAATTTTATAATTATTACAAATCTGAAAAAATTATTTGTTTAATTAAAATCGATCAAAACAAGTTAATAATACTAACAATTTCGCTTGGAGATTAAACTCAAAGCAATAATACATAATTTTGATTGTAATATTGTTAATTTAAAGACCAAATAAACATGGATTGATTATGGAAGAAGAGAAAAAGAATAAAAAGCATGGGGGAGAGAGAAGCGGACCGGAGGTGGTGGTCGGTGAGTGGCCGCAGGCGCCTGGGTGGGCGCCGCAACAACAGCCGTAACAACCAGCACAACAGCACGCAGGCAACAGCAGCACGACAACGGCCGCTAGAGCAACGCAACCCGCAGCAGTCCGCGGCTCCGGGACATGGCAGGCAGGGGCGGGCAGCTCCGGTGCAGGGCAACAAGGCGGCGGCAGGGTTGTTGCTTTCCGTCTCATCCTCTCATCTCTCTTCTCGTGCCTCTCTCTGTCTCGGCTTTGCCTTTCTTTCTTTTCTTTTTTTTTTTTTTTTTTGAAAAATTGAAAGTGGGTATGCAAAAGTTGGTACATATTGAGTAAGGGAGGAATAACCTTTAATTATCTAGGGTTAAGCTAGATATAATCTTTTAAATATTTTTCTTTGATTTAAGAATTATTTCTGGATAAGTAAAAATAAATCAAGTAAAAAAAATATCAAAATATATATCTTTAAGCGGAAATGATAGATTAAATGGGAATTTTAAGTATCGAACGTTTTATAAAAAATTTGTTTTATATTTGTAAGAAAATATAATTATAAATATCCGAAAATTTACGGGGGATTACGTCGTAAGCAAAGGGAAGGCGCTTACAGGAGTTGAAGGTTTATGTAACGGAGCAAAAGAAGGAGAAAAGCAGCCTTAGAGGCCATTGAAGCGAACGCTTCAAGTTAGTGGAGGGAGTCACCAAATGTTCATGCTCGAAGCAGAATGTTTGGAGCGTCGCTCAGCCATTTTGAGCGACCGCTCACGAGAGTGAGCGACCGCTCAAGCTCGGAGCGACCTCTGGATCTCCAACTTCCTTCGTGCCGGTCACAAGGTTTCGACGCGACCCCACTGAGCGACCACTCATAGGCCCGGCATTGAGCGACCGCCATGGCCTAAGCGACCATGTTTCGGGTTTTGAAATTCAGGTTTCCTTTGTAATTTTATGGCCCGAGGCTCTGGATA
>SNQN01000486.1:97711-144979 GCA_008642245.1 Bassia scoparia
CGTTTTTAGGCCTTTAAAACCATCTTTTGCAGCGGAAATCAAAAAGAATATAGTTCAAACCAAATTATTAAAATCCAGAAGTTGTATAAAATCGATTGACAAGTTGGACCGTTAGGCCCCTATTCGCAAACCATAATAAAATTCTTTTTAAAAACAAAATGATCTAAGTAGCAAAGTCGTTATGTAAAGTCTACGTTATTAAATCAAATTATTAAAGCACGATCGGCTCTCACTCATCCCAACCATCAAGGCTAGTCATCTGATTGCAAATCCTGTAAAAAGTCTGCTCCCCATAATTTCCAAATGAAATAAGGATCATCACAGGTCACACCAAATGAAGAAAATGTGGACAGCACACAAAAACACAAAAAACACGCAATCAGCAAAGCTGAGATATACAAATTACGAAATCAGAAAAATAAACGGACAGCATCTCCCCTAAAAATGGACATACCAAGTTACGACACCTGCTTAAAAACAAGAGAAAACAACTGTGGTGTTCATAACCACTTAGCAACATTGTACACATACAATAATCCCAATCTCAGACCATAATCATCAACTACCTATTACATACAACTGCTCCCATACTACAAATCCAAATCCTCAATTGCTCCTGTTAACTGATTTCACTGCAGAAAACTCAATTGACCCAAATTACCTGACTCAAGACTCTATTACATTTATTATGATATGAGCAATAGACAAGGTTGTCCAAATCCCAGACACACGAGGTGCCACAGTTCATCCCAGACACCACTAGGTGCCACAATTCAATCCCAGACACACAAGGTGCCACAGTCAATCCAGACACACAAGTGCCAAAGTTCAATTCCAGACACACAAGGTGCCACAGTTCAATTCCCCATGCCTCCCCGTCGGAAGACATCAATGTTCAATAAACCAGATGTGGCGAACGGGCGCGACTCCGTCACCATTAGTTAGATGAGATCTCAAACTAACCCCTATTTTAATAAAATCCGTTTTTTTTCAAAATCAATGTAAAGAGACACGTGATCAGACGCCCCTAGGAAGGAATGCGAATGAATCGCAACCCCAACCCCTGATTTAGTCAATACTCTAACTGCACAAATCCAGATTTATTGCTCATTTATATTTTATTAATTGTTATTATTGACAAGGGTCATATGATCACAATCAAGAACCACGACCCACATTGCAATACTTTTAACACAATGTTATTCTTTAATAATAAACCCGTTGACAAAGCCAACTAACCTCGCTCATTAAGACTTGAATACTTCCCTTTACTCGATTCACACCTCATATCTATGAACGAGTAATAACATAACCTCATGGGTAAGTTATACTCGTACTCCACTTAATTCATCCTTATATTATAACAACCTCATGAAGCACAGTTATACTGACATCCACTTATACATCATAGACAAATCAATTTATTATAGCAATAGACAAATATCAATCCTCATATTCAAACCTCATGAACAAACCAAATCCTCAATATTCCACAGTTCCTCAATATCGACCCAATACACAAATAAATACCTATTCGTGACTCCCAAACAATTCCAGAACAATATACTTACGTCAAGATTTCGCAAGTAGTACGTCACCTTGAGGCAATTGATACAAGTCAATCCACATACTTCAGAATCGACCTCTACGAAGTCTCCTCCTAATCATTTTACAAAACTCGAATCAATACCTTGCACGTAATTTACAGCAATACCTGAGAAGCTTAACAAGCCTCGAAAAACCATTCGAACAATGTTTTTATACCTCACAAAACTCATTTAATAGTATGAATAATATACTATAGTCTTAGCTTGAAAAATCATGAAATCTACTTTTCAATAAAGAAATTCAACACTTTAATTCAGTGAATAATTCTGAAAATTTCCCTTTAATAAAAACCTTGAAAAACTCAAAAACATTATGCATACAAGTGGTACATATATTAAACCATTGATTTTGATGTGAAAACCCATTATCTCAATACTCATAGCTTCAAAAATATTTATGAAACCTGAAATTTATTAAACTTGCATAAAATCAAAGTCTAAGTTTGTATAAATATATTATAAGTCATAAACAAGCTTAATTCATATTAAAACATGACTTAGATTCATCAAAACTTCCAAATTTTACCCTTAAAAACCAATCTGAATTTGTGTATTAAAGCCATTAAAATTCACTTTTGATGATCAAACAATTTTTCATATAACACAAATAGTATTAATCAATCCTTAATCTTTAAAACATGGAAAATCCCCAATTTAAAGCCTTAATTTTATAATTATACAAATCTGAAAATTATTGCTTTAATTAAAATCGATCAAAACAAGTTAATAATTACTAACAATTTCGCTTTGGAGAATTAACTCAAAGCAATAAACATAATTTTGATTGTCAATAATTGTTAAATTAAAGACAAATAAACATGGATTGATTATGGAAGAAGAGAAAAAAATTAAAGAAGCATGGGGGAGAGAGAAGCGACCGAGGTGGTGGTCGGTGGTGGGCCGCAGGCGCCGTTGGGTGGCAGCCGCAACAACAACCTGTAACAACCAGCACAACGCACAGCAAAGGCAACACAGCACGACAAACGGCGCTAGGCAACGCAACCCGCAGCAGTCGCGGCTCCGGGACATGGCAGCAGTGGGCGGCAGCTCCGGTGGCAGGGCAACAAGGCCGGCGGCAGGGTTTGTTGCTTTCCGTCTCATCTCTCCATCTCCTTCTCGTGCCTCTCTCTGTCTCGGCTTGCCTTTCTTTCTTTTCTTTTTTTTTTTTTTTTTTTTTGAAAAATTGAAAGTGGGATGCAAAGTGCGTATACAATATTGAGTAAGGGAGGAATAACTTTAATTATCTAGGGTTTAAGCTAGATTAAATCTTTTAAAATTTTTCTTTGTGATTAAGAATTATTTCTGGTATAAGTAAAATAAATCAAGTAAAAAAAATATCATAATATATATCTTAGCGGAAAATGATAAGATTAAATGGGAATTTTAAGTAATCGAATCGTTTTTATAAAAAATAATTTTTTATATTTGTAAGAAAATATAAATTATAAATATCCGAAAATTTACGGGGGATTACGTGTAAGCAAAGGAGCAAGGCGCTACAGAGGTTGGTAAGGTTTGAACGGAGCAAAGAAGGAGAAAAGCGCCTTAGAGGCCATTGAAGCGAACGCTCAAGTTGTGGATGGATCACCAAATTCATGCTCGAAGCACGAATGTTTGAAGCGTCGCTCAGCCATTTTGAGCGACCGCTCACGATGAAGTGACGACCGCTCAAAGCTCGGAGCGACCTCTGCGATCGTCCAACTTCCTTCGTGCCGCTCAAAGGTTTCGAGCGACCCACTGAGCGACCACTCATAGGCCCCGGGGCATTGAGCGACCGCCATGGCCTAAGCGACCATGTTTTCCGGGTTTTGAAATTCAGGTTTCCTTTGTAATTTTATGGCCATCTCTTTTATAGCTTTAGGTCATTTATTGCTAGGGGAATCATTATCTACTGTTCACATACCTTTTTGGAGAGAGAAAAACACTAGTTTTAGGTTGAGTTCTTGGTTGAGTTTGGCAAATTTGTAATCATTACTTCTCATTTTCCTCATTTAATTCAAGCTTTTTGGTATCATTTCTTCAACCTTTCTCTTTGTTACTTGTTCTCTTGCATTAATTGCTCATACTTGATGTTTGCTAGTAGTTGATAGTATAGTTACTTGTTTATTGTTGGAATTAGTTTGAAAATCATGTTTAATTCTTGTTTAGCCTTCTTTTCATGTTTTATAGCTTTGAAATCCATGATGTGTGAGTAGTTCCCTTTCTAGAGTATGTGTGATGGATATTCCTAGCTAGATTGGGGTTTGTGTCTTGCCTAAGCTTGGTATGATGGGGAATGGTGGTTTTAGAGAGTTATGAGCACATGGTTAGCCCTTGATCAAGGTTAACCTTGTGTTAGAGGTCTTCATTGCTTTGTCTATGAATGATTGTTGATTTCTTGCCATACCTTAAAAAGCCATAAACACTTTGATGCCTTGAGAAAGGATTAGAGTGGTTAGGATTTGTACCATTGTTCTTGTTTGTATGGYGRGGTGTTAGGGGAGTGTTTTGTGAGGCCTTAAGGGATACTAAACACTACTTGATCATCCCCAATCTCTCAATTTGGGGCCCTAACGGGACGGTGAGAGAAAAGGAGAGAGTTTCCCCACTTCCCTAGTATTGTGCTTGGCAAGGCACTCTTGATTGAATAGGATATTCGGATCACATGCTCTAGATTTATTTAATTGTTGATTTCAATTTCGTAGTAGTTGTGTAGTTACATTGCAATCCCAAAAACCGATAGACCCTTAGCTAAACCAATCGACAACCCGTTGTTCCTTGAGTTCGATACCCCCAATATACTACATTGGGGTTTTGATGCAAAGAGTATTCAAAACTCTCTATCATTAACTCATCCATATTTGAACCAGTTAATTAATGACAAAGGATTAATTAACAACTTCCATATCAATTCTCATGAGTAATCCAATTTTCAACATATTTAACTAAGACGCAAATAAATAAATTATTCGTGTCTACCAAACAATTCCGTGGGAGTTCCCTACTCATGACACTAAGTTTTTAAGTATCATCAAGTATGTATATAGATCAAGGATTCTGCGAGTAGTACGTACCTTGAAAAGAAAACAATCCTGCAAATTCTTTTTACTTCAACAATCAATTCCTCCTACAACCAAATAGAAATCAATTATCATTGATTCCTAACACAAAATTACAGCAATATATATTCCCTTAAGGAAAAATTCACAGAAATAATTCCAACTTTAGGGGATCTTCCAAAAATAATCCCAGCTTGCGATTATTCCGRAATAATCCCAACTTTGGGGGATGCCTTCCAAAATTGATCCCTATGACCTACAACCTATTGTACAGGTTAAAATTATATTTGGATTTGTTTTTTCCTTTTTTTTTTAAATAAAACCCCCCCTTTTAATCTCTCTCTCCTCCTCCCTCTCTCTCTCTCTCCCCGCAACTGTCTCTGTCTCCTCTTCTCTGTTCTGGTCAATTGCAATTGGGTTAAGGTGGTGAGGGTGGTGAATGGTGCGGGTTGAAGGGTAGTGGGTGTGGTGAGGTGGGTTGGTGAGATGAGGTAGTGAGGTAGGTTATGGTGGTGCGTGATGTGGTAGTGGTGGTGGTGTTGTGCGTGAGGTTGTGGGTAAGGGTGGTGTGGGGTTAAGGTGGTGAGGGTGGTGAATGGTGCTAGTTGAGGAACAATGGGTCGTGGTGGTGCGTGAGGTGGGTCGTGGGTTGGTGTGTGGGGTGCCATTGGTGGTAGTGGTGATGTGCGTGAGGGGCAGTGGGTGTGGTGAGGTGGGTTGTGGGTAGAGAGGGGTATTGGTGGGTGGTGGTGAGGTGGTTTGTGGTTCGTGTGTGAGGGTGGTAGGTGGTGGTGGCTGTGAGGGTGGTAGGTGGTGGCGCAGGCGGTTCGTGGGGTGGGGTAGGTCGGTGGGACTGTGGGAGGGTGAGGTGAGAGGTTATAATTGGTTAAGTTAATTTAGATTTAATTATAATTAAATTATAATTAATTTTAATTAGATTCAATTAGGAAGCGACACGTAACAGGTCACCAACAGGTAACAATCGGTTATGGATCAATTTTGGAAGACACCCCGCCAAAGTTGGGATTATTTTGGAAGACCTTAGAGTTTGGGATTATTTTTTTGAATTTTTCTTCCTTAAAAACCGTAAAAACCTTTAGAAATAATCTCGAACATTTTTAAAGATTACTTCAATGCTTATACAACAACCCATTATGGCTTTAAAAACTTAAAAACATTTTTCAACGTTAAAAATCATTTTGAATATGTATAATAAATCTGGAAATTCGTTTTCATAGATTGGAAATAAATGGCTTAACAATTCACACAACATGTTTTTCTATAATTAATTAGTGTATAACTCAACAAATTTTTATAATACATTAATTGCCCAATTTAGAATGGACTCATTAATTAAACATTTCAAATTTAAACTTGTATAAAAATGCATTCTTTTATGTGTTAGGAGATATTTAAGTGTATAAATATCTTTGTTATCTTAAATTAATATCTTGATCTTTCTTTAGGATATTCTTTAGCTTTTATAAAGCCTATTTAAAGGGCTTGTTTATTCTGTTAATAACACAAGGTTTTCCTCATTAAAATCAATCTCTTAACATGGTATCAAGCCATCTCTAATTGAGTTTTTTTTAAAACGATCCTAGTTTTCTCCTTTCTCTCGTTGGTTTTGTTTCTTTTGTTTTCTATTAGGCAATTCAATTTGTTAGTTTGTTTGGTAGTTAGTTTGTTTCACTTAGTTTGGTTTCTTTAATCAGTTTGTTTTGGGTTGGTTAGTTCGGCTTCATACGTGGTACTCTGTTTTTTTAGTGTCCTCGATTTGGTTTCTTTGTGTACTCTGTTTTTTGGGGGGGTTAGTTCGTTTGGTACTCATCTGTTGCTCCATGGCTAGTGAAGTATCGTCGTCGACGCCCAAATACGAGCCTTTCTCCGCCTATTACTTACATCCTTCCGAGGGTACTGGTAGTATAATTAGTCCTATCTTGTTGAAAGGCGATAACTACGAATAATGGTCACGATCTCTTCGCAATAATTTTCGGGCTAAAAATAAGATGGTTTCCTTGATGGTACCATTAGCATGCCTAAGACTACTTTGGTTGATTATGCACAGTGGGGTGTGATTAATACTATGTTGGTAGCCTGGATTTATAATACGCTAGATGTTTCAATTCGGTCTACCGCTCGACTTCCCGATGAAGCCAAGATTTTATGGGATRATCTTAGAGATCGTTATTCTCTTGGCAATGGACCACGAATTCTTGAATTGAATCTACAACTTGCTGAATGTCGCCAAAACGATCGATCGGTTGCGGCTTATTATGGTGAATTGCGTAAAATCCAAGATGAACTTGCAAGCTATCAACGAGTCTCGTCTTGTACGTGTTCAGCTGCTTTTAAATATGCCAAGCTTCAGGAGAATGGTTTGCTTCAACAGTTCTTTATTGGCTTGAATAGTCGAAAATTCGAGAGTGATGTGTCTACTCTTCTTATGCAAGAACCTCCTCCTTCGTTAAATGTTACGTATGCGCGTATTGTGGCCGATGAACGCAAGTAATTGCTTTCGGACTCGCAAACTACTAAACGTCCCAATGTTGTTGGCTTTGCGGTTCAGTCTTCTTCTCAGCCTTCATCTCGCGGTCGTGATACTGATGGGGCGCGTATTAAGTGTGATTATTATGGTCGGCCTTCGCGAGCATTGTTATGAGTTTCACGGTTTTCCTACTAGGTGGCGTGTTCGTGGTTCAGGTCGTAAGGGACGTGACTCGCGCGGTGGTTCGGGACATGGTGCTCTTGGTCGTGGGTTTGCTGCGCATACTACTGAAAGTCGTAGTACTACATCTTCGAATATTGGTGTTGTTGATCGTGCTCAAGTACTATCTTTAACTGATGCTCAATGGGATCAATTAATGACAGCTATTAAAAATAACAATCCTCTTCCATCCGACAAATTAAGTGTTGGTATGTCAAACTATAATAGTTGGATAATTGACACATGGGCCTCAAATCATATGTCTGGTAATCTTGAATTATTTTATATTATGATATCTGTGATATTAATTTTCCTGTTGGTCTACCGAATGGCAAAAATACTGCAACTACTAAGGAAGGAAAGGTTAAGTTGGATGATAATACAATTTTGGAGAATGTCTTATATGTTCCGGCTTTGAACTGTGATTTGTTGTCTGTTTCACAATTGTTAGTTCAATCAAAATTTATTATTTTCTTCACTAATAAGCTATGTGTTATTCAGGACCTCACTTTGAAGAATCTGATTGGAGCGGGGGTGTAGTCTGATGGGGTTTATCATTTTTGTCYGGTTTTGTCACCGAAGTTGCAAGCATATGCAGTTCGCCACTCTAATGATAGTGTTCTTTGGCATAAGCGTCTCGGCAACCTTCTATGAAAGCGTTAAGTTTTATTTCTGGTTTTAATAATAAACACGTTAATTGTGATTTAAATTGTGCTATTTGTTTCATGGGTAAACAACCTTGAAATACTTTTCCTTTGAGTAATAATAAAGCTTCCGCATTGTTTGAACTTATTCATTGTGATATTTGGGGACCTTACAAAGTCTTGTCTAGTTGTAATGCTCGTTACTTTCTTACCATTGTTGATGACTTTTCGAGGGCTACGTGGGTTTTTTTATGCTTGGAAAATATGAAATAGAACAAATAATCATTAATTTTTGTTCTATGGTAGTTAAAACTCAATTTCAAACTCGTGTTAAAACTATAAGAAGTGATAATGGACAAGAGTTTTTGAGTTTAGGTGATTTTTTTGCTAAAAAGGGAATTATTCATCAAACTTCTTGTGTTGATACRACTCAACAAAATGGTCGGGTTGAACGAAAACATAAACATATTCTAAATGTTGCTCGTGCTCTTCGTTTCCAAGCTAAGTTGCCTAAATATCTTTGGGGAGAGTGTGTTTTTAACTGTTGTGAATCTTATTAATATGACTCCAATATAACACCTATTCTGGGTGGTAAAACTCCTTATGAGTTCTTGTTTGGTCAACCTCCTAATTATGCTACTTTGCGTGTTTTTGGGTGTCTTTGTTATGCTGTTAATCAATCACGTCTTAAAGACAAGTTYGACTCTCAGTCTAGTCGTTGTATTTTTGTTGGTTATCCTCATGGAAAAAGGGGTATCGCTTGTACGATTTGGACACACAAACTTTTTTCATTAGTCGTGACGTGCAATTCTTTGAGAATGTATTTCCATATATAGATGCTTTGTCGACTCGTGAAAATTCGCTTTGGGATAGTTATATCAGTCAGCCTAGAGTTTGGGATGATGATGTTTCTGTTGTTGCTGAGGAGTCATTGGCTACGGATGTTGAGCAATCCCTAGCTTCTGCTTCKCAACTTGACCAGACTGATCAGGTACTTTGTGATGATCCTAGTGCTTCTCCCGGTCAATGTTTGGATACTTCCCTTCGTGAGCTTTCTTCAGCTACTACTGCAGATGGGGAGTGTGTTACCTTGGGTCTTGGACATAGGGTTAAGCAGTCTTCTTCTCGTTTCAAGGATTATGTGACAACGAAGATAAACCTCACATAAGTAACTTCTCCTCCTTCAGTTTCGTCAGGTAAAGCATTTGATACAGCTTGTTGTTTTGATTATAATAAATTTTTTGTCAAACATAAACATAAATGTCTTCCAATGACTATTACTAAGAATCCTGATCCAAAGACCTTTAAAGAAGTTGTTCAACATGACGGTTGGCGTAAAGCTATGCAAGAAGAAATTGATGCTCTGGAATGTTGTGGTACTTGGACTATAGAGGACTTGCCTCCCGGAAAGCATGCAATTAGTAGTGGATAGGTTTATCGCACAAAGTATACTTCTACAGGTGATGTTGCGCGTCTTGCTTCCGTTAATAACACAAGGTTTTCCTCATTAAAATCAATCTCTTAACATTATGCTTCAATAAATCATAGTTTGAGTAAAAACATACGCCCTAATCAAAATCATGCTTTAAAACCCATAAAATCAATTYTAGGATGCTTAGAACTCAATTAAAACTCTTTAAACAAATCTAAAAATAATATCATGATAATTAGGATTATAAATCATTCTGAAAATATTATAATTAACATTATATTTTTGTGCCAAATATTTTCAATTAATTTTAAGCACAAAACATATTTCGTAATCGAAAATTGTCAATGTGGTGTAATAATTTATGAAAAGTCCATTCGAAAACGAATTTCTTAAAATAATAATTCGGCTTGAAATATACTGAAAATTTTACTCGAGATGAATAATAGTATGGAGATCACTCGAAAAAAATTTCATAAATTAGTGACAAGTAGAAAAATAATTAAAAATCAAATACTAAGAATTCCTGTTCCTCACGTCAAACGGCCCCTAAGAGAAAAAGATAAAAAAATCCTCGTACCTCCCCTTTATCCTCTAAAGTCTAAACAAACAAACGTTAACACTTAACACAAAGGGTAAAGATAAAAACATAAAATTAATGAATGAGATTTTTCCCCATATACGCCTGACTTTTAGCCTAATAACTCATATACCCCCGTATTTTTAGAAACAACTCATATACCCCCACTTCAGAGAAAATAACCCGAATACTCTTATTATTATGGATGGAAAAGCTAATGGTGTTAGTTTTTAACATAATTAACACCTAAATCAACTAATTATAAGTACATCAATTCATTCTCTCTCCTAAAAATAAACCTTTATGTATGTTCATCACAACCGCCCSCAACCACCCAGAACTACCACAACCCACCAGTGCCACTCACAACCAACTGCAGCTAGCCACAATCACTCGCAGACCACCCCATCCACCCCAGCCCACCACCCGACGACCTCCACTAACCACCCCTGAACCTAACCCACCATCCGCAACACCCGAAACCTTACCTTCGCAACCACCCCAGCCCACCCCAGACACTCACAATCAAAAGCGACGATCGAAGGATCCGATGCCTCATCTTCGCCGAAAATCTCGAAGCTACTAGAAGAAGACGATGAAGAAGAAATCGCCTCTAAACGTGCGACAACTTTCTCTAATCTCTCAACCAATCGCCTCTAAATTTCCAGAAAATTCAATCCACCCTGAAACAATTCGACCCTAAATTTCTCCTCTAAATTCCAGGTAATTATCGCCTCCAACCCAGCAAATTCAATCTCATTATTTCAACATCTTACCAAAAAATAAATTCAATGGAGATTTCAATCCCACCAAACTCACACCACTCATACTCTAACCCAACAAATTCAATCCCATTATTACCAAAAAATTTCTTTTGCACATAATAATTAGTAACGGAACAATAGTACCAAACCCTCGATTTGGCTGCTCGATTTCTTGGCAAATTGTCTCGAATTTTTACAGATACAAATTCACACACGCACAATAGCTAACATATATGAGCGAATTTGGCTACTTGATTTCTGGGCAAATTGGCTCAAAATTTTTGGCGAATTGGGTCGAATTTGTGTTTGAGTGTTCGAATTTGTGTTTGATAATAATGGGTAAGATTAGTTGAATTGTGAAGATGTGGCGGTTGCGACTCTTGCAAGGTTTTATGGGTTGGAGTCGTGGGGTAGGCAGAAGGAGGAGAGAGARGAATGAAAGGAAATAAGGGAGGAAAGAAAAGGATTTGGGAAATTCCCAATGGTAGGGTTGAGGTTTTGCGAATTCTCAGTGGTAGTGTCGTGTTTTTTTTAATCCCAATGGTAATGTTAAAGTTTGTTAAGTTTCCCAACCGTGATGTTATTGAATGAATTGTCGTTAAATGAGCGTTAAATATTAACCATGGTTGACTTCTCGCCCAACCACCATTGGAACTAGCACCACTGGCCGCCCATCGCTAACACTGCCACCAGCACCACCAGAAATCCAACATCATCATCCTCTTCACCGTTATCCTGCCATCAACATCATCCTATTCACCATCATCTTGCCATCAACATCATCATGATGTTCGAATTCCCACAAACAACAATCATCATCAAAAATCAAACTTGCAAAAATCCCCCAATAATCAATCAAAAAACAAACTTGCAAAAATCCCCAAAAAATAAATCAAAAATGAAAATTGCAAAAATCCCCCAAACATTTCCCCAAAAATCTTCTAAAATCACGGCCAAAAATCCCCTAAATTTGTTCGAACATCTACCCCAAAAATCCCCTAATTTTGTTCGAAAATTCACCCAAAAATCCCCCAAAATTTTTTGAAAATTCACACAAAAATCCCCCCAAAAAATCGAAAATTCACTTTATGAATTCCCCATCTACAAAAAACTTACAAAAATGAATTCCCTAAATTCGAAAACTTGCAAACACAAAACCCCAAAATTGAACAAAATCCCCCAAATTCTAAGTAAGTAAATTCGAACAAAATTGTTCATCCAAAGTGACAAAACCTAGAAAAATTAAGAAACCATACCTTTATTTCAATACTTCTAAGCAAATTTGAACCCAAAACGATGATGGATTGAGTGGATGGTGATGGTTTGAGTGGATGACGACGATGATGTGTTGAGTGGATGATAATGATGATGGGGGGTTACGAGCAGGGTGAAGGAGGGGGAGAGGAAGAGGTGACTCCATGAAAACAGGGGAGAAGGAGAGAGAAACAAGGGGAAGGGGGAGGCAGAAGGCGGTGGTGTGGGAGGTGAATAAGGAGAGAGAAACGAAGTGGAGAGGAGAGAGAAACGAAGGGGGGGTTGGGTTAAGGAATAGAAACATTAACGACCAAAACACTTATTTAACGGAATATTCCCTCAATAACATCACAGTTGAGAATCTTAACAAACTTCAACATTACCATTGAGATTAAAAAAAATACGACACTACCACTGAAAATTCGCGAAACCTCGACCCTACCACTGGGAATTTCCCAAAGGATTTTAAGTAGAGAGAAGGGATTATAGGTAAAGAGAAGAATATGAGTTAAACACTAACGGTGTTAAGGATTTAACGGTTTTTGGGTTCATTAAGGGTATTTGGATTATTTTTTCTAATGTGGAGAGTATATGAGCTGTTTCTAAAAAAAGATATATGAATTATTAGGTTAAAAATCAGGGTACACGGGAAAAAATCATTCTCTGTTTCTATCCACACGGCTACACCCATCCCAATTCCCAAATTCATACCGTAAAATATCGGGGAGGGGATAGCCGTAGGGGTGAGCGAGACCGGACTGGATCCCAAAATCTGGAACTGAAACCGGAAGCAGTTGAACCGGTTCCTAAGTTTTAGGAACCGGTCCCAGAACCGCCGGGACCGGTTCCGAAATTGGGTACCCAGTTCATATAATTAGTTTTTGCAAATTAATTTTGAGCTTGTAAAAATTATCTTTAATAATCCTTTAACTTGAAACATACTTGCAGCAATCTATCRGTGATAAAATCGACAATGAAGGAAATAATCTTTAAGCTTGTAAAAAATAATTTTTAGGTCCATGAATCATTCTCTTTGCATCCTTAGTGTATGAATAGTTCAACAAAGAAGGAAATGAATTTTAATGTAAAGAAAAAGAATAGAATTACCTTATATAACAGTTCCAAATATTGGGTATCCGGTACTAGAACTGGAACCAACTGGGTACCCATAATCGATATCGGTTCCACTGGTAYTGGGTCCCAAATTTTATTACACGGAACCGGAACCAGTTATGACCGGGTCCCATTTTTTGGACCTAAAACCAGACCCAGTTACACCGATTCCGATTCCAAACCGGTGGGTCCGAACCGGTTCTGATTCCGGTACCGGATACCCGGATTTTGTGCTCACCCCTATACTATCATAGCCGGATAGGGAAAGAGAGATTACTGGGAGTTTGCTTGCTTGTTGATCTGTCTATCTTTTTTATATATCAAGAGTCAAAGTCTGATAAAGCGTGTCGTAGATGGGGAATTATTGTACCGAGTATAAGTTAATCGAGAGTAATAAAACCCTATGAAAACAAAGAGATTAGCACAGATAGGGAGATGTTTCCTTGGAATATCGCGAAATCGGCGGAGGCAATTCTCTCCCGTTACGCCGTGAAGAGGCTCTGCAAGTTCCTCCTCAAGAAGAAGCTCGGCCAATATATTCTCGGCGACATCGATCTCGACCACCTTGATGTCCAGATTTCTGCCGGTCTCCTTCATCTCTCTGATCTCGCCCTTAATGTCGATTTCCTCAACCTTAAGGTTCCTTGCTGCCTTTTACTATTTTATATTTATATGTATTATGTATGTTACTGAGTATCGATAATATTAGTTCGTATTAATATATTATTGTTCTTCTCCCAAATTAAGCAACCGTATTCTTTTGCTTGATGCTGTTGTTTGTTTGCTTCTTCTTAATTCTTATACTTCAATTTTCCAGTTGGGGCAAGCATCCATGTTTAGGGTGAAAGAAGGATCAATCCGTTCCTTGTTAGTTCAAATGCCTTGGAATGGAAATAATTGGCAGGTTCAGGTGGATGAGCTTGAGATTGTGCTTGTTCCGTGGTACCATGGTACTCCACACGAGCCTCCTGCAACTCACGAGTCCAGTGAAGACTATCCTGCGAGTCATGACACAGGAACGCTTCACAGCAATGTGGCCTACAAATCGGCTGCCGCTTCTGTCAACGTTCACGAAGGAGTCAAGACAATCGCCAGGATGGTCAAGTGCTTGTTGACCAGCTTCTCCGTCAGAATTACAAATGTCATCGTTGCCTTTGATGCTGGTGTGGAAGGGGAACTAGAGTCTCATGACTCATTGGTATTGCGAGTTGCTGAAATCGAATGTGGAGCTTGCATTTCTGAAGAAAGGAGTTCCAAAGAGGGTGATGATTTTCTCGGTATAAGCCACCTCACCAATTTCCTTAAATTTCAAGGAGCTATTGTTGAACTTCTTCAGATGAATGATAGATACAATCACCAACATTCTACTGCTCCTTCTAAACCTCTGTTAACTGGGGAAAATGGTGGTTTCTGTGGTACTATGAAGCTGTCCATTCCTTGGAAGAATGGTTCTTTGGATACTCACAAAGTGGACGCAGAAGTTAATGTGGACCCTGTTATTGCTAAATTGCAACCCAGCACCCTAAAGTGGATACAAGTTACCTGGGAGTTGCTCGAGAACTATCAGTATAACAGATGTAAAAATGCCAGTCACATATCCGTGGACTCGGTTTTCACCGGCTCAAATTCTCAGTGCAGTCCATCAGCTTTACCTTCTTCTGTGCTGTTTGACAAGTACCTTACACCAGAATGCGAGAGTTCATCCAAATTGTATTTACCATCAAGGGGAGAAATGGCTACAGATGTGCTCCTCAAGGATTCATGTTTCATATCAGATTGGGTTCCCTTTTCTTCTGGCAACTGCGAGAATCAGGAAGTTGAAGCACTTAATTTAGGAGCCAGGTTTGCTTTCTTCTTAGTGCTGATCACCTCTATCATGAAATTTAATCCAGGGAAAATCACTTTATTAATTTAATGTATAAATCTCTCATCTTATTGTGTCAAAGGTTTTTGTTGGTACATGTCATTGTAAATTGAAGTAGCTGATATTATCTTGTTTGGTCCATTGGGAATTTGAAATTCAAATTACAATTAGCAAATGCCGAATCTGTTTCGAATATAATTTTTTAAATGTATGTATTTTGTTATACCTTTTTGTAATACTTGCATGAAATTGTTATAAATAACATGTTTAGAGTTGAAAACAACAACTTCAATGGAATAAAGATAAGAAAATATGCTAACAATAATCTCTCATTATTACCTTGGCTTCTAGAGATATATATTATAATCCTTTTTGTTTTATAATCTACTTTATTATGTTTTACTTTGAAATAGTAACCAATGAAATTAAGGTGGTTTGATGGTTAGCTTCATACATTTGATTTCAAAGGTCATGGGTTCAATTCCTAATGACCAATATATTTACATTTTTAGTTATTGAAGTCTTACACATAAGAAAAAGTGGCTTGAGCAATGTCACGTGGCACACATACTTTGATCGGAACACCTGTTACTGTTAATAATATATACAGATAGATTATAGATATAGATTTTGCTACCACTTGGGTGATGGCCTGATGGGTCTCAATGCAACTGTTTTTTTTTTTTTTTTTTTTTTTCCACAGTGTAGATCAGTTTTTTGAATGCTTGGATGAGATGAGGAATTCCCATTTCATAGGCAACAGTGGAATGTGGAGTTGGACCTGCTCTGTTTTCAGTGCAATTAGCGCTGCGTCTAATCTTGCTTCTGGATCTTTGAATGTATCTTCTGGTATGTTTGTTTTCTCAGGCTGTTTTAAGTTTTCTTTGCCACACTTTGCAACTTTGGAAGTCCATAGAGCTTGCTTCATTTCTTACGCTTTACTCTTCCAAACTCTCTCTCATTTGAACAAGTCAGTTGAACTTGTCGGAAATAGAAAGCATATTCTTGGAATCAGCTTCAGTTGATATGTTGTCAGCTGACCTTGTTTTTCTGTCCTTTTTGTGTAGTGTGAGTATAATTATCATATATTGTATGAGAATATCAACTGAGAAAAAAAAGCATTTCAGGTTATGCTTGTAATTGTTGAAAACTTGAAATATAAGCCCTGGATTTACTGCAGAAGATCTTGTTATAGTAGTAATTTTGCATTGCAGTAAAAGATCTTGGTCAGTGATGAAGCTATGATCTTGCTTTGAAAATCTAATTATTAGTGCTTAAAATTTTAAATATATTTGCTAGRAGATTGTGAARGAGCAGCATAATTATTAAATGAACATTGTTATTGAAACATTCGGAAGGTCGTTTGCATGGATATGCTGTGCGCTAGAAAGATTACGGTTGTAACTTTTGAATGACTTACCTGTACTCCTGACCTTATGGCCATTTCAGCATCCAATAGCACCTCTCAGGTCTTTATCACTTTATGAGCTTCTGATTGTTTTCTCTGCTAGTAATTTGAAGCTCAATTGCGATTATGGATGAAGGCCTCATCACTGCTAGTTTTCCGCTTGAAAAAGCATGCTTCAATGCAGTAATTATTATTCTCTATTCTTTATGCAGAGCAGCAGCATGTGCACACCAATCTCAAGATAACACTTGTTGGACTCTCAACAATTTTAGCTTTATCTGATGACAGTCAATTGACTCCACGCAAGCCAGCTGATGAGCAAGCTGGTTCTAATTTTGATCATCATCATCTGGGTTTGAGATTGCAAGACATTCTAATGGATGTCCAGGTAAATACTTGTGCTTGAAGTTTTAGTCTCTCTTGTTTGTGTTTCCGAGTTGTGTGGTTATTGAACTTGAACTTATGTTAAAGCAAACAGGTATATCCTCAAGAGTGGAATTCAGAAATAACCATCAAGCACATTGTCTTAAATCACTACTTCGTCGAGAACGATTTTGAGGATTTCAGTTTGGGTGATGCTGAGAAAGTTTCTTGTGGTCAGACATTTATGATCCGTGCTGTGCAAGAGAAGGTTCTAGGTGTTCTTCCTTTAAATTGTTTCTTTGCTGAACCATTAAATACAGAATTTTTTGATGCATCTAAGATTGGGAGTGCTTCATCTAGTTTCTTGAATACACAAAATTGTGCTTGCGATAATACAGTGAAGGCTACMCTRTTCGAAACTTCTGGCGTAAGTCATTGTCTTATTGCGGTGAGTTCTAGATCCTGTGATGGTCAATCAACTAGGCGAGTTTCGTTCTCTTTAAAACTTTCTCCTTCAATATTGTGGTTGAACTTTGAGTTGGTGAACATGGTCCTGGGTTTTTCAACGGCTCTCATACATTCTGCCAGGGAAGAAAATTCTGACYATGAGTACTCATCCGAAGCCTTTGAAGAGAAGYATCATTCTATTGTGACATCTACACCCCGGAAGGGAAGCTTACATGGAAGCATATTTCTTCCTCAAACTAAAATTATTCTATGCTTCCCCGTTAAGAATTGCGGAGGTGTAAAAAGTTATATCTCCTGTGGTCAATATCTTGTTCTTTCTTTTGCATCCCCTTCAAACTTAAAGGCTGAAGGGTCTGTTTTTGTTCAAGAAGATGCATCTTGGAAGGGGTATACTCCATCATCTTCTCACTCATTGCAGCTAAATGTTGTTAATTTTGATGTTTATCATATCAATAGTTCTGTGGGTGATGATTCTGGTAGAACCCCTGAGTTTGGATGTCAAAGATTTCGCTCTCACAGAATTCTATCCCTTGGGAATGGAACCCATTTCATTGGTTTGATCAGTATGATTTGGCACGATGATGCTGTAACGGGTGCTGGCATAATGAATATTGCAAAGAATTTAGCAACACCTGAGGGGTCAGAAAGTAAGTTTTCATCTGCAACAAGTGATTTTGAGATTACTTCTGTATCAGCCAGGGAAAATAAAGGGAATTCATCTTCCTGGAAACACAAGGAGCTGATACTGAGCTCCAAATTCTGTTTGCATGTTTTTGTACCCGTCATGGTTATCACTCTCTCCAAATCTCAGTTTAAATGTTTGTATGACCTGTTGAGCCAGGCAGTGGATGCATTATCCAGTGCAGGTAGTGACACATCTTATGTAAAAAGTGGAACAAGTGTAAATCAATCATCTATTCTTCTCAAATGTGATCAGGTGGAGATTCATATTGAACTGGACCAAGATGATTGCGCTAATGACTCAATGCAGAGAGAACTTCCTGGTGCATGGCATAGGTTAAGACTGGAAACCCAGAATCTTCAATTGCTTTCTGTTTCAGATGTGGGGGCTGTCAGTGGTGCTAGTTTTCTTTGGGTATCCCATTGTGAAGGTAAATTGTGGGGTTCAATCACTTCAGTGGCAGATCAGGATGTTCTTTTGATGTCTTGTTGTGATAGTTCAAATGGACGTGGAGATGGAGAAGGTTCAAATGTTTTATCCTGCAGCCATGCTGGCTCTGATTTTGTGCACATGTATGACCCAAAGTCTTTCCATAACTATATGTCAATAAGTTTAAAATGTGGGACTCTTGTTGCTCCAGGAGGTCGTTTAGATTGGCTGGATAAGATAATTTCGTTCTTTAGCATGCCATCTTCTGAAACAAGCCAATTAGTCAATTGTAATCCGCAGAAAGGTGATTCTCAGAGCCATTCTTTTGTTGTAAACCTTGTGGATGTTGCATTGAGTTACGAGCCTTACTTTTCCGTGGTAGACGTTAATGGAAAACGTCTCAATGCTAAGTATTGTAACACTGTTGACGCTGATGAGCACCCATGTGATCCTTATATTGCATGTATGCTGGCTGCATCGTCTTTGACACTCTCAAGTACAATGATAGTTGCCGGTCAAGAAAATGACTACCTTATCAGATTTCGAGATGTAGGTCTTCTTCTTCATGCAACTACAAGGCAGCAAAAAGTTGTGAGTGAATACAGTGTTAATCATCTACATGAATTTGGCTATGTCAAAGTTGCTGGACTGGCCCTAGCCGATGCAAGCTTGAGAATCAACTGTGAAAATGACATTTACTGGGAACTTAATTGTTCTGAATCTCATATTGCTATTAGTACTTGTCATGATACCACACTTGGTCTAATACGCTTGACTTCTCAAATTCAGCAGCTCTTTGCTCCAGACATGGAGGAGTCACTTGTACACTTGCAAAACAGGTGGAATTCTCAAAAGCTGGTGCCGGGAGATGATAATGACAATGGAGTATCAGAAACCAGTAGCAATTTTTTCCCAAAGACTTCAAAGGCGCAGCAACTCTGTCCAGATTCGAAGGTGCAGCAATTTGGTCCAGATTCAAAGGTTGGTCCTGGGTTGGTGAGCTTGATGGGTGAAATATCTGAAGATGCCTTTCCGCCAAGTGGAAGAAACTTGAGCTCATTTGACAAGTCAGAACTCAGTACAGTTGAGAGAAGTGATATAGATCTATGTCACGAGGGGCATGGCTTTGCTTATCCATGTCATGGAAATTCTATGGAAAATGGTCACTCGTCAGTTCTACAGGAAGGTTATCGTCTATCAGGTTTAAGGTCTTTGTCAGAACTTACCATCAATAGCCATTTTCCTGAGTGTGATTCTCGACCAAATTCTGAGAGCAGGGGAAATGTAAATGTTCAAAGAGGAAAAAGTGGATGGTATGGGAGTACCTCCTTAAGAATTTTGGAAAATTATGTTCCAGAACGAAGTAATCAATCTCACTCAAAACAGCTTTCTGGAGGTCAGTGCAATTACAAGGAAGACAATGGTTGCCAAAGATTCAAAGGACGGTTACTTCTAAAAAATATGGACATTAAATGGCAGATGTTTGCTGGTTCTGACTGGCATGACTTAGGGAACACTATGCGACGTTCTGCTGACATCTATGGAAGGGATCAAACTGTATGTTTAGAGCTTGCACTATCTCACATGAATGTTCACTACAACGTCTTTCCAGATGGGAACTTGTGTGTATCTCAACTTTGTCTCTCTATACAAGATCTACACCTTTATGACAAAAGCATAAATGCTCCTTGGATCCTGGTATGACCTCGGTTAACCTTTTTAGGTTTATATTTGTTGTTGTTCTGTAGAGTATGTGAGGTGACTTTTTCTTCATCTTCAAGGTTCTCGGGTATTATAATTCTAAAGGTCGACCTCGACAATCTTTCTCAAAGGCATTGAAACTTGACTTGGAAGCTGTCAGACCAGACCCCATGGTTCCTCTTGAAGAGTATCGGTATGCAAATTTTAGTTTTCTCTATTGGATGTATGCTACTAGTAGAGACACTTTCCTTAGTACTATCAGTCGAGCAAGTGGAAGTATTTGTGGGTTTTTTTTTTGAGTGATTGGTGGCATTATGTTCATGAAGTGTTTTCCATAAGTTTTTTTTTTTTTTTTTTTGGTTTTTTTTGGTTTTTTTTTTTTTTGTGGGTGTTTGGGGGGGGGGGGGGGGGGGGGGGGGGGGGGGGGGGGGGAGGGGGGGGAGCTGTTAAATTTTCTTGTTCTCAGCATGCTATTGGTATCTTAGTTTTGGAATTGGATAAATAGTTATTCATGAGAACATTTGAAATTTTGCAAGTTTAGTTAATAGCTGATCCATTGGAAAAAAGAAAAAAAAAGTGTCTTTAATATTATTCTTCTGGATTAAAATGTATACACTCCCTCTGTTTCCAAAAGGTCTACCCATTTCAGTTTTTTATGCATGACAATGCACGTATCAGACCACTAATATCATATTTATGGATTAGTAAAGTTAGGAATCCTTGTGTTACTCATGGAGACGAATCAAATAAGAGCCCACATGACTATATTATAAGAATATTAAAGGATTGTCTCTCCTTGTCAAAAAAAAAAGAGGATTGTCTCAAATTATGAACAGTGTTAAGTTTCCGAATGTATGATACTTACAGAAACGGAGGGAGTATATTTTAATAAAAAATGACTAGTGATGTTTTGGTATTTTAAACTAACACATAATATTGCATTAATATTATAAGCGCAAGTTATGCAGAATAAGAAAAATTAGTAGTTAAGTCATATGGTAATATACTACTCCCTCCGTTTTAATTTATCTTTTACATTTGTAAAATTGCACGTTAATTAAGGAAAATTAGTATTTGGATAAAATATGTTGGTATTACTTAGAAGTTATATTATTCTTTTAATTTGTTTGAGATATGTGTAGTAAAATTAAAGTAAATTAAAAATGAGTGGAGGAGATAAGTTTGGGTGGAAAATCAAGAATAAAGAGGAAATAAATAAGGGGTAATATGATAAATTTWAGGAGTAAATGTAACATTAATWGGTAAAAAAGTAAAGTATAAAAAAGGAAACCTAAAGAATAAAAGGGAACACCAAGAAAGGAAACGTAAAAAAATAAACTGAAACGGAGGGAGTAATATGGAATGGAGGAAATTATATCAGAATGTGACCAAGGCTGACTCGGTGATAATTTCTAAAGGATCCTTTCTAAAGTGTTTAGTTCAGTTTCTATCAAAAGGCAATCAGATTAGTAGGCACTGCTACTATAATCTGAAAAGCTAATATGTTGATGCTGTAAAATTGCACTTCTATCTTCTTTTATTATTATCTGCCTTCATGTATGGTTACAGCCTGGCCGTAAAATTTTTGGATGTCGCAGCTTGTACATTAGCCACCTTTAATCATTGTCCCAAATGTCTGTAATTCTGTATATGTGGATCTCATTGCACAGTTCCTCTTCCACCTTTTCTTTTCTTTGTGACTGCAAAAACACTTAACAAATAGCTGGATCTGCAGGTTACGTATAGCTGTCCTTCCAATATTATTGCATCTTCACCAGAGCCAGCTTGACTTTCTTATTTCATTCTTTGGGGGAAAGTATTCTCCAGTTGATTCCTCACAGGGTGAAGCACAAGTTTCAGGTTCATCAGATGTAACTTTACCTGAAGATTGTAATTTAAAAACTCTCGACCTCGCTGATGAGGCATTACTTCCTTATTTTCAGGCAAGTGTTTCTCTTTCTTATTATAACTATAATCATTTCTACTCCAGGGCAGGCTTCTAATTGTTTCCCTTAAATTATTTGGATATTTACTTTTTCAATCTATGCAATATTATATGGAGATCGCTGAACTTTTGAGACTAATTCAGAAATTGCAAAAATTATATCCGTGTYTTTCACATTTACTGACTTGTTTGTCCGTTTAAAATTCTGTTGGGTTCTTGTGTACAAGATTGGAGAATAAAATGCTCTTCAATTAGCTATCCTTAATGATAGGAAGTGGTAATAGAGCTTTTTGTTAGTTTTAAACCTTGTGACTTGTGAGGTCTAGCTAAATACAATGCAACAAAACATTGTTTTTCTCATCAATAATCATCATAACTACTCGCTCTCCACTTAGCTCCATTGAAAGATAATTCTTAATTTCTCACCTAACAAACTCATCTTCTACAAGTTCCTATTCCTAGTATCTAAAATATCATAAACTACTATTGCAACATAGAGAAAAACTTACTTTTTGATGGTTTGTGATAGTAGAGTTTTAGAGAGAGAAATAATTGTGGCCCGAATGGAGTTTTTGTGAGAGTGAAGTAGTGGCCCACATACCATTTAAGGAAATGTTGCAAACTTGCAATCTTTTGGGGACGGAGGGGATACGTAAAGTACCCTTGTCCTGATAACATTTATTCATTACATTAATGATTAATCTACCTGCCAACATGTCTAGTGTGCTTGTTTGATGCTTTAGCCGTTCCTCTTCCTCTCAAAAGAAGAAGGTTTCCAAGATTTCAATAATGGTTGTTTGATCTAAAGTTATGTTGTGGACTTTGTGTGGCTTGCTCAAGCTTTATCTTGGTTGTTTTGAAACATTTCTAGATTCTATGATGTGCATGGTGATGGTGTGGAAGTCAAGGAAAAAAACAAGTATTCTGTTTCCAAAAAATCATGGTCCACATGTTACCTTTAGTTTCATTAAAGTGATAGGCTATTTTCTAAATTTAGTTAGTGAAATTTTTTAAGTTTCTCATATTATTCGTCACAATACCTTACCAAAGTTACTACTCTGTACATTGGTGTCACAGAGATGTAAATATTATAACAGTTAAGGGTTGTTTTCGGGTTTTTTTTTCTTGGGTAGGTGCCTAGGTGGGTGGGTTTTCGTGTGTATTTTTTTGGGGGTGGTGGCGGCACATAGAGAAATTTTTTTAAGCATGCGATGCGTGCATTGATTTATAATTTTTTTCTTTCATTTTTTAGCTATAAAACATATTCAAAGGAAGTTGACAAAATTAGCTTGACTAAAACATTAATAAAGTTTAACATAATTTTTAAAATATTTGAATAATTTTTGTTGTTGTTGTCGGTTGTCGTGATTTTTAACTTTTTATTTGGTTTTTGAAATTTTTTTAAGTCCCCCCTCCCATTGAGTTTCTTAGAGGTTAAAAATCAAAATTCAAAAGATTTATCAGTTATGTAATTTGCATGTAGACTAATTGATTTCAATCAATCAAAGCCTTATTCCCATAAGTGGGGTTGGCTAACATGAACCAAAAAGGATTATTCCGCGCAGTGGTCCATATAAATTTTCCTCCCCCACTCCCTATGATCAAGAGCCTCATCCGCTTGTAGATTCATCTGCTTTAGATCCCTTTTAACTCCTTCCCACCAAGTCATTCTCGATTTCCCTCTACTTCGCTTAAAATCACTCTGATCCAGTTTTCCACTCTTCGCACCGGTGCCTCTTGAGGTCTCCGTCTTACATGTCCAAACCAATGCAAACAGTTTTCCCTCATGTAGAGTAAATGATTTATTTATCTAAAAGTTTATCGCCTAAATAAATTGAGTGATAAAAATATTTGAATCTTGAATAAAAAAAACTTTCAATCAATCAATCAGAGCCTTAATCCCATAAGTGGGGTCGGCTAACATGAACCAAACGTGATTATTYCGATAGGTCATTTACATGAATTTTCCTCCTCCACTCCCTACGATCGAGAGTCTCATCCGCTATTAAAGAAATGATTGCCATTATTTTTGTAATTTCTTTTTTTTTTCTTGCTATTAAAGATTTGTTAAATGAATGTTTTAAGTTCTCATTTGACATGAATACCACCACTTGATTAACAACTATGAAGGATGAGTAAGGGCAATGTGGTAATCTTATTTGGACACCACACCTCTTCTCTTCTCTTATATAATAGATGTAATTTAATACTTCGTATTTTGTTGTTTGGTCCGGTGATATTGATTTTTAATTTTTTTTTCCCCTTGTAGAAATTCGACATCTGGCCTATTACTCTTAAGGTCGATTACTGTCCTAGTCGAGTTGACCTTGCAGCGTTAAGTGGAGGGAAGTATGTGGAACTTGTAAACCTGGTTCCTTGGAAGGTAATGTAGCGTGTGAATTGTGGATCTAATGGTTTTGTTGGCAATAATTTGAATCTGTTGCACTAGTCTGTAACTCATATTCACATGCTTGTGTGGAGAAAAGGAAAAAAGAGGTCAAGAATAATTTTATAATGGTTTTAGTAAGGTTATTTTGGGCTTGTTTTCTCTGGTTTATATGAATTTCCTAAATCTGACCATATATTCATCTGATCTACTCTTTGTTGCTTACCTGCTGTGTTACGATAAAGCAATAACTTGATTTATAACAGTTCTCTTTAGTGTAAGAAGAAGCTTTACAAATTTGTTACACAGGGAGTTGAGCTTCATCTTAAGCATGTTCATGCTGCTGGTGTTTATGGCTGGAGCAATGTATGTGAAACAGCGCTTGGGGAATGGCTGGAAGATATTTCTCACAATCAGGTTTCGCTAACGTTGTTTTGTTCATAGATAATTCTACTATACTTAGCATTTTGATTTGTTTTTCAATGTGTAAATTAGTGGAGTTATGTCTCTAATGTGCAGGTCCATAAGCTACTGCGAGGCCTTCCTACCGTTCGATCGCTTGTTGCTGTTGGCTCTGGTGCTGCAAAGTTGGTTTCTTTGCCGGTGAAGAATTATAGGAATGACCATAGATTAGTGAAAGGTTTACAAAGAGGTAACTAGCTTTTTAGAATCTTTCCACTTGCAAAGGGCCTTACCAATGTATAACGTGATAATTTATAAAACTGCGAACCAAAAAGTCCAAACCACCTTTTCTGGTTTCCTAGGATTGGTTTTTTGTTTTCAGAAAAAACTGATGACTGAAAGCAAAAAACAATACCTAGCTATCAGGGTGTTYATCTATTTTGGACTCTATCAATCTGAGATCTCTTGGTGGCTTCTTGTTGTCGATTTGTTGATTCTTCTCAAATCTTTSTAATCAGTTTATTTAGTGCTCAAATGCGCGGTATGTTGCTAGAGAAGATGTTCGGAGGTCTAGTTATGACTTCACCGTCTTTTAGAGTTGCTGCGATGGTTGTTTTAGAGGATAGAGAATGTTGAAGGTGAAAGGAGACAAAGAGAATTGGTGAAGAGAGAAAATTTGAGGAACCAGAGTGGGGAATTACTTAAATGATTTTTTTGAAAGGTTAAGATTAATGTTGATTTAACGATTTAGTTTCAAGCTCTCATAATAAGTTTGATTTGAATGAAACTTGTTTTATAATGAGAATTAAGGACMTGTAGTTATCTTGCAAATGTTCAACCATATACGAGCAAAGGTTCTAACTTATCTTTAAAATGTTGTATCACTAAGAGAGAAAATCAAAGGAAGAGAGAAAGAAGGTATAATCCTCTATTTTGAATAAAGGGTTTTTTAAAGGAAAATGACAAGGGTGAAATGAGAGCCCTTTGATCCATTTGTCCAATGGTCCCTATTAGTTCCTCGCACTTATTATAGATTAGATTAGTCCCCGTGCGATACACTTTTTAACAATTATTTGTGAAATTTTTATAAAAAATAACGGTGAAAGATGATCTAATATTATTGAAGAAAGAATTTGTGGTATTTAGATAAATATATGACAATACATCAATTTAATTTTTAGATAAATATAATTAGTATTTTGTATAATAATATATCGAATAAGTTTTACTGTGATAGTAAGATAGGATAATTGTTATGTCGTATGATGTTTGAACCATTACTTCTTATAAATTTAAGTTTTATGTATATTTTTTATTTAGGTTTTTTTTTTCCATAGATTTAGATCTAGATTAGTGTTATTTATTTTTTTTAATATGTCGTATGATAAATTTTTTAATTATTATTATTAATAATATTTCATCGGTAAGTGTAATGAATATTTGCAATAAAGGAATATTTATGTCTCACAAATAATACCCCTTGTTGCAAACATTTGTTGATTGGGGGGGGGGGGAGTATATTAATATAAATATAATTAAAGTTTTAAAGTTAACATATATATAACATGATATAAATGTTGTTTTCTTTTTCCATAGTTTTAGATTTTCGATAAAAAAAAAATTGTTGTATGACAAAAAATTTAATATTATTTATTATTAATTATATACTCCGTTTTTAGTTTTCCATTTTTTCTTTTTGGTATGTTTTCAATTAGTTGTTCCAAAACCAATTGAAAATATTTTTTTCATTTTTTACCTATTTATTTACTCTAACATAATGAATTACTCATTTCTAAACTTTCATTACTTTATCGATCTATTCACCCAAAATTACTTTTTTCCAAAAATTTTCATTCACATATTTACTCTTTTACCTAACTTACTCAATTATTTTATCTAAACTTAATCAACTCTTAAATACCATGCCAATATGGTATGAAACATCTAAAAAAACGGAGGGAGTATTAAAATATTTGGGCATGTAAGACGAGACCTTAGGGACACTGGTAGAGGGACCATGGAGATTTTAAATGAGGTAGAGGAGATCGAAAATGATTGGTAGGAAGGAGTTAAAAAAAGGATTTGAAACAGTTGAATTTGTAAGAGAATGAGAGGCTCTCGATCGTGAGAGTGGAGGAGGAAAATCTATGTGCTAGACTTCCTAGAATAAGTCACTTTGGTTCATGTTAGCCGGACCCGACTTATGAGAATAAGGCTCTGATTAATTGATATAAATTAAAATTTGAAAATTTTAAATTTATTAATGTTATCTGTGCTTTTGGTGGGATTTTTTTTAATGAAAGGCCTCCGCGAAGCAACAAATGATATTAGCCGTTTTTTTGCTTTATTAGTATTTAATTTGTGTTTGTCACATGATCTTAATTTTCCACACAAGATTTTCATATTAAGAAAATATGGGTGAGGATTCCATGAGACTCTCTTAATATGAGGACCGTGAGAACCTGAACATTATGAACATTTTGTAGAAAATGACGTTTTAGATGTTGAACATAGCTTAGTCAAATGCTGAACACGATAGCATTATAAGCTTACTTATGTTCTACATATAAAAATGTCATGTTCAACAAAAATGTTTTACGGATATATGTTCAAGGTTCTCAATTCTCAATTGTATGCATGCAATGCATGTGTGTGTTAATGTTGTCTACATTCTTAAGGAAACATTAAAGTTGGTGAAAAGATGATTGCATCCATGGAAGGTGGCGGTGATATGTGGTCTGGAGAGTAAAAAAAAAAAAAGGACCATTTTTTGGTGTGATGTTGGATAGATTGAAGAGTGTTGCTTTGTTTGTATCTTTTGCATCAAAACACTTAATACGAAGTAGAAAATGATTATATTATACAGAGATTATGCATAATTCTCCTTAATTAAAAGATTAGTTAAAAATTTAAATAAAATATGGCCCTTGATTAGAATATTTTCTTTGCTGCAATGAACCTTGAAAGCTGATTACCTTTTGTTAAATAAGGTACCAATGAACATCATGCTGATGCTTTTTTCCAGTGTAGCATTTCTGAGGAGTATCTCAGTTGAAGCTCTGGGACTTGGAGTGAATTTGGCAGCGGGGGCTCATGAAATTTTGCTTCATGCAGAATGCATTGTTAATCGCTTTCAGCCATCTTTGCCCCGTCCTATCAGATACAAAGTCAAGAGAAACCAGAGATCTGATYAGCCTGAAGATGCTCAACATGGATTTCAACAGGTCAGCATCTGTAGTCAGTTCAGTTTAATAATATATTTCTTTTTCAGTTTTTTCCTGTTGCCAGTCCCAAGCCTATCGCAAGCCTGGATAAAGGAGGAGGGTTGTGGTAGGCCATTGACAACAAGCGTAAAACTTTGTCAGATCTTATGACATGAACCAGCCCCACTTATGGGACTAAGGTTTTGATTGATTGATTGTTCAGTTGTCTAATTATATATTTCTTGGTCACATGAAAAGTGCTATAGGATGAGGTGGGTTTATAGTTTTGAACTAAATGTGTACTTTCTTGAACTAGAATATTAAGAGTGTGCATATCATTTTCAATGGGAATAGTACGTCTAATCAAAGAAATTGTGAACAGCTTATCTGCTATTGAAAAGGTGAAGTTTTCTTATGAGTATTTTTTTCCATGGAGTATGGGCTTTGCTTGATACTAATTTTTCCCGTGTGAACCCATATCTGCTTCAATACGCCATATAATTTGGTGCTTATAATGGGTATCTTACTATTTGTTGGTGAAAGCTCGAAATTGGAAACCAGTAGGGGATCCTAATTGCTTCATTTTTCATGTCTTCCAGTTTCTTTATAGAAAACCAGATGTGGAATTTGGGCATGCTATGAGCTAGATAATCAGATTGTTTGTGTAGTAAGATGAAGATGATAGGGATATATGGAGATCTTAAGTCTATCCCTGTAATGTAATTACAGTATTATACTATTATCATCCCTGAAATGTTTAGGCATTTGTCCTTCCCTGCTTTGTTGCAACTGTTGGCTCAATCAGCAAATCAAGAACTCTGGTTTGTTAACACGTAGTTTCAAATTTGTTGTGTTGTACTCCATAATTGGTTGATTGGTTGTGATGTTTTCAGGCTTATGAGAGTTTTAGTGCATGGCTTGGGGATGACAGCCTCGGCATTAATCATACTCTCCATGAAAAATATATCAACGTGGTTGTGGTGCTAGTTCTGCTATTATGAGTGTAGTTAGAGGAGCTCCTGTTGCAACCATTGCTCCTGCTTCTGCTGCCTGCACAAGCTCTGCGCTTTGCTCTAAATCAGTGTCAAGAAATAGGTTTAATTAAATTACTGTCCTTGATTCTTTCTAAGCCATTTGTTGACATTAAGTACTCACTCATCCATGCTTTGATTGTACTTGCAGCCTTGATCCTGAACACAAGGTGGAATCTTTGAATAAATATTTGTCCAAATCCCTCTTAGAGCTAGCTACTGAATCAGCTCTTTCAAATTTGAACTTGAAACTCAAGTGATGATCTCTTTTCACAGAAGGAATCGGTTTTATGTTCAGTCACTTCGTCATGTGAGTTTTGCAGTATCAATGGCTTCTCGGATATTACTGATGCACTTTATATCAAGTGATGTTAAAATTATATGTAGTTCACTAGTTCATCTTTTTTTGTCCTCCTTTGTCATTATGTATTCAGCAATCACATTGGATGTCTTGTTAATTTATCTTGTTAATGCTCCATTTTGAAACCTCTTTCTTTCGAACATGACTCCATATTTGACACACTTGGGGCAAAATTCTTATTTGCAATGCCTTAACTTCAGGTGACTGGCGAATACAACAGATTCTTTACCTTTGGATCGGAAATCTGAAGATGTCCCTGTAGAAAAATTGTATATCCAGTTTGGGTTTTAATATCAAGCTTTGTAGTTTGTAATCTTGTATAGTTCATATAACAGTGTCATTTTTTTACATTCGTATTTCTTCGGAGATTTACTCCGTATTACAGTCAAGTTGGTGTTACAGTATAATGTTAGAGAACCCCAAGAACCTTTTTTTCTCTCGTTTTTCCTCCACTTCCTCGTAAATCAACAAAATCCAAAGCAATGCATGGAACATAGGATTTGACTGTAGTCAACAATCGAAGCACATTTATGTGATAGTTTTTGACAAAAATTAATATTAATAATAATTTACAAAGGCATTCCTCATAGAAAAAAAGTTGGAATTTTGTTTAAAAAAAAATAAAATTTGAAATGAATTCAAATTTGCAGCAATTCATCTTTCTTGATTTTCTCTCCGATTCTCACAGAGATGGAAAAAAAAAAGAAAATCAATGAAAATAATGAAAACTTTAAAATCAACATTTTTTTAGGGCAAAGATCGTGTATATTATTAATTAGGCTCAGGTGCTTTTGAAGTTTGGTCTAATAGTTTTGGTGCCCCTGATATTTCAGGAACGYAATAGGTAGGCCTGAGGTCGAGGAAAAATAGTTCACATAACCCTAGTCGTTATAATTTAATTGACGTCTTTACTTTTCCATTCATTTAACACTAAAATTAACTAATTAACACCTAAAATTAACTACTTAAACTATTAAATAACTAAATTAACTCACTAACACCTATTAAGTATTAACCAAATACCCTATCAGCCACCCACCACCAACCCTATTAACCACCCCACAAACCTCAACCACCYCCAAACCACCACAACCTTGCCACGGCATAGCCACGAATCGACTCCACCACGAACACAACCGCGTACTCACTCCATCATGAACACAACCACGAATTGCACTGCTCCTATTGTTTAATTGCACTACTTTCGTGACAATTAGAACCCTAAAAGTTAAAATTGTTGGGTCGCTTGCTCGAATTGTTGTTGTGTTGCTCGAATTTACCCCCCAAATTGTTCGAATCTACCCCAAATTTGCTTGAATTCATGTACGAACTTGGCAAATTAGTCGTTATGGTGGGTCACTGTGGTTGGTTTGCGTTGTTGGCTGTTGTTTTTGGGAAGAATGGAGGATGATGGAGGAAAGGGTCATGGTTGATTTGTGTTCATGGTGGTTGGGAGTGGCTAGGGTAGTGGTTGGGGTGGCAGTGGTGGTGAGTATGGGAGGTGTTTAGTGAGGTTGGTGGTCAATAGAAGGTTAGTGGGAGTTAGGGTTAATTAMTTCATTCAAGGGTTCAATAGATTAGTTTAACGGTTAAATAGATTAATTAGTTAATTATGGTCAAATGGATGGAAAACTAAAGGCTGTGTTACATGCGCTATTATTCGTTGACCTCAAAGTTACGTGATTCGTTCCTGAAACCTCAGGGACACCAGAACTATTAGGCTAAACTTTAGGGGTACATGAGGAAATTTCTCTATAAATTTCTCTATTAATTATGAGAGAAATTGTCCATAAGTACATAGGGAGCAATGTTATTAGGAATGCATTTACACCATACACGTTCCTCGATTGGCACTATCTTAGCAAGGTGATGAGCCACGTAATTCTCATAACGCTTAACATGAGACCAAATCACAAAATCAAAGTTCTTTGTAGCATTCATGACATCTTCTAGAACTAAATCGAGATCAATGAAGTAAACCTAGAACTTTGTTTACCCCGAGACAAGAAACTCACAATCAGACTTGATGACCACCTTTGGAAAGAAACCTTCGAGCCAACCCAACAACAAAAGAAAATGCCTTGTACCCTCGAACATGACGCACACCAGCTAACGAAACCTCTCCATTCTCGTCTCTGACAACAACACTAAGACCCATCCAACCCTCCAATGTAAAAAAAGAAAAAGCTTCACAATTCAAGTTTACTACCCCTCAAGGGAGCAATAATGGTCACAAAGGATGGCATATCTCCATGTTTTAGCCATAAACAACGAATGTTATGCCTCTTATGCGCATTTCAACGACTATAGGTTCAGAGGAGAGAGAAGGAAAGAAAAGGACGAAGGAAGGTGAAGTAGAATTCAGAAGGAAAAAAGAAAGAGAAAAATAGAAATAATTGGGAAAAGTGGGGGTATATATGTAAATTTAAAGAGTTCGGTAGTTTTGTAGGGAAAAGTGGTATTAGGTGGGCCCCACACACCAGTGACTCAGTGAGTGGTTTTTTTTTGCCCAAATACAAAACTGGATAGTGGTTTGCAAAGTTAAACAAAAAACCGGGTAGTTGTTTCTAAAAAGTCAACAAAATCCAAGTAGTTGTTGACAATTTTTCCAACTTTAGATCAAATTTTGGATTTTTACTATTTTCATATCATCTTTGGACGAGGATGATTTCAGATCGGATCAAAGTGAATGCCAAGGAAATTTTGAACTTTTTTTACTTGGGTTCTCCTTTGTAATTAATCTATATCTATAATCTATAATATTCTTTTATAACTTGGTTTTTACCCCAAATGTTGACATGTGGCGTTGCCAAATCATTTCAAGAAAACCACGGTCTTTTCTTCCTGCTCTCTCTATCTCACCAATTTTTCATCCTCTTTTCCATAACTTCCACCATTTCTCAAAGTTTTCCTCCATCTTTCTCCCTGCTCAAGTATCAATCGAAGTCCACTTCTCTCGATTTTCATTATTTTGATGTTCGATCTTCAATATTAATTTGCTCGATTTTTAGAGAAATTTAATTGGTAAATTTCTATTTTATGCATCTTCATTTTTATTTTTTAAAGGGTTTTTTCGAATCTATAATTTTATAGATCTAGGTTTTTGAGTTTATAGTTTTAAATTTAAATTTAGTTTTGAGTTATTGTCAATTTTTTGGGTGTTTTCCGATTCAGATCAGTTCTTTGTTTTTGATTTTTTTTCATGGAATTCCAGTTTTAAAAGTTTATAGTTTTTAGATTTAGTTAGTTTTGGGATTTCTGTGTTTTTTTAAATGGTTGTTGGTGTTTGGATTTTTTCGAATTAGTTTTTGATTAACCAACCAATAAACTCATTTGCAAGTTAATTTCATAACTTACAAATAGGTTTGGTTATTTAATCTTCTTGCTCTCACTCTGGTAATTTTTCATCGCCAATTTCTTCATCAAAGAATTCAGCCTTTTTATTTCCCCAATTCATTTTGTTTATTCTTATAATTGATGTTATTTTAACACCCAATTGATTCTACTTGTACCCTTTTCGTGACTTGTATTTTACCCAATTGAATTGATTTATCCTCTGTTTTTGGTGATTAATTGCAGGAAAAAGGAGATAACAAGAAAAACAATCAAGAAAAATAATGGTAATTTTCTAATTTCCCAGAATATTAGATTCATTAATTCTCACATTTCTAATTAATTATTTGAAAAATTCAGTATAATAAACACAAATTAAGACTCGATTTTGATGAAAATATAATAGTGTATGCCAAAATACGAACCTATCTATTTGGTTATCATAGTATGATATGCTAATAAGTATATTCTTTTAAACATTCATCACTAGAGAATCTATCTATTGCAAATGCATTTATTGAATATGTTATTAAATTTTTGCCCTCATAGTTGTCGATTTTTTCCTCGTCCTATCTAGTATTCACTGCCCAATGATATGAATATGCTTCAAAACAATAGTGATAATAACAGCAGTGTTAAGATTCAATTCAGTATCATTCAATATTGTATATACTGTATGAATGTAATTTCTGCCATATTATGTGATTTATAGAAGGTTCTTTACCATTTATGACAAATAAAAAATTTGTTCCTATTGGTTTTTTTTTAAAAAAAAATCAGATTAATATGGACATATTGAACCGTTATCCGAGGCAACAGAGGATGATTAAAGCCCACCTAAGAGGAGAAGACATCTAATTGTGGCATATTGGTCAATGAGATACAAAAAGGTATAAAATAGCTACTGTATTCCTTTGTATCAGGATTGTGATTAGAAAACCAGAGCCTTAAAACACTGCTTCCGAATACCAACAACTAAGTAAAACGCTACGGACTATAAAAATGTAACACACCCAATAATTCTCCCCTTTTTCCTGCAAAAATATAGCTAAGATACGAGAATACTGACATTTTACCGCCACGTGTTCAAACGTTAGCTAAAACAATCTTTCTGCGCGGAAATCAAAAATAATATAGTTCAACCAAATCATTAAAATCCCGAAAATGTATAAAAACGATTGACAAGTTGGAACCGTTAGCCCTTATTCGCAAACCATAATGAAATTTCTTTAAAAACAAAATGGTTTCTAAGTAGTAAATCGTTACGCAAAGTCTACTTATTAAGCAAATTATATAAAGCACATTGCTCTTCTGCTCAAACCCATCCATTCCAAGGCTTATTCTCCGACGGCAATCCTGTAAATAGTCTGCTCCCCATAATTCCGAAGAAAATAAGGATCATCACATGCCCACCAAGGAAAGAAACTGGACAACACAAACACAAAAACACACACAATCAGCAAAGCTGAGTACGTACAAATCAAGACCCAGAACGCAAACCGACAAGCACCTTCCCCTAAAAAAACTGACATTACCATGTACAGACACCTGCTTAAAAAACAAAAAACCCAACTGTGTGTTCATAACCACTTGAAACATAATAACATAATACAGTGACCCCAAACTCAACCAAAAAACCATCAATACATATACATCAGCTGCTCCAAAACAAATACAATCTCAAACTCAACTCACTGCTTCTGTTTAACTAATTACCTGCAACATGACTTACTCGACTCCAATATAAGACTCAATACATTCATTACCATTTGTAAGATATGAGCAACAGACAAGGCTGTCCAAAACCCATGTTCACAATTAGGAACATCAACCAGACATCAAGTGTTCATCAGACAAGTCCAACAAACCATGCCTCTCCCGTCGAAAGACATCAAAAAACCAGTAAACATGATGCGAACGAGCGCGACTCCGTCACCATAGTTATGAGATAGATCTCAACTAACCCCAATTTGGATAAAATCCGTTAAAAATAGTGAAGAGACCGTTTGATAAACGGCTCTGCGGATAGACGGAATATATCTCAACCCCAACCCGCTGAATTGTCAATACTCTAGACAGCAAAGTCCAGAGTTTCTATTGCTCATTCGTGTTATATTTAGCTGTTAATTATTGACAAGTTCATACGACCCACAAACAAGACCACAAACACATACCAATTATTTTAGCACAAATCATCCCTTAAGTTAAGAAACCTGTTGGACAAGCCAACTAACCTCGTCATTAAGACTTGAATACTTCCCTTTACTCATTTCACACATTAAGTCATGAACGAGTAATAGAACTTCCTCATGAAGCAAGATACACTTAACTTCACTTAAATTCATCCTTGTATTATAAACAACCTCATGAAGCAAGTTATACTTGACTCCACTTAAACCATCAACAGGCCAAACCAACTTATTATAGACAATAGACTAATATCAATCCTCATATCAAACCTCATGAACAAACCAAATTCCTCAACATTCCATGGTCTCAAAARTATAGATCCAATACACAAATAGATGACTTATTTGTGACTCCCAAACAATTCCAAGGAAACATATACATAAAGGATACACATACATATACATCAAGGATTTCGCAAGTAGTACGTACCTTGAGCCAATTGAATAAAAAGTCAATCCAATACTCAGAAATCGACCTCTACGAAGTCTCCTCCTAATCATTTTACAAAACTTGAATCAATACACTTTGCACGTAATTTACAGCAATACTGAGAAGCTTAACAAGCCTCGAAAAACCATTCGAACAATGTTTTTATACCTCACAAAACCCTCATTTAATAGTAAGAATATTATACTATAGTTCTAGTTTTAAAATCATGAAAATATATCTTTTAAACAAGGAACTCAGCCTTGTTAATTCATTTAATAAATCTGAAAATTTTCTTTTTCGCCCAAAAACCTTTCAACAATTCAAAACATGCTTATACTAGTAGTATTATATATTAAGTTATTGATTTTGAAGTGAAAAACCATTATTCACAATACTAATAGCTTCAAAATTATTTATTAACAATCTGAAATTTATTAGGAAAAATTAACAGGTATAATCCCACCTTTGGTGGGTCTTCCAAAAATAAACCCACCTTTGGATTATTTTTGTATAATCCAACCTTTATGGCAACTCTTCCATTTTTGCACCCATTTACCTATTACCTTTGCAACCGATTAACTCTTCCCTTTTCCCCCCAAAACTCCCTTTTCTCTTCTCTCTCCTCCAGCTACACAATTCGAAAACAATTTCGTTCACCATTGAAGTTGATTTTCTAGAAGAAGATTAGCAAATTCATCGAAGACGAAGACTTTGATTTGAGGACTCTGACAATTAACCTAAGGTATTAAGTTCTAATTCAAAGTTTTTCCCCCTTTTTTTTTGCTGTCGTATAATTAGGGTTTTTGGGTATTACTTTGTTTGATGAAATTGTTGATTCGATATGCTTTAGTCACTGAATTTTTCGTTTTTTCTTGCTCATTGTTTTCGAATTATGCCTGAAAATGTTGTGTGCTGTTTGTTGTTGCTTAATTTTGTGGAATTGGAATGTTGCTTTTAATTTTGTGTTGTTATTTGCGATTTCTTTGTTCGAATTTGCCCTCTTCTGTGTTGGAATGTAGCTTACAAATCAGTGTTGCTATATATGTGCATTGAACTGAATTTGCCCTTTTCTGTGTTGGAATGGTACTTGTTAGGGGTGAACATGGATTTCACAGTGACTTTGAAGTTTTGGCATGGTGGTGCATTCAAGAGGGATAAGTTTGGGGTTCTTAGATATGTTGGGGCTGAGTGCAGGACATTAACAGTAGATCCTGATGAGCTTTGTGGGTTTTATTTGGAGGAATTAGCAGTTAAGGTCAGTGGGTATGTGAGTGTGATGGGAGTGTATTATCTAGTTCCAGGGAAGTCATTGAATGATGGTCTGAGGAAAGTGTTTGATGATAATGTGGTAAGGGAGATGGGGGAGTTGCTTTTAAAATCAAGGATGGTAGAGTTGTTTGTGTACCATGGTGGGGGAATTACCTGAGTTAGGGGAATCTAGTCAGCCTGTTTTAAAACCAAAAAGGAACAGACTAACTCTAAAGAGGGCCCCACATAGACAAAGCCCTAGGAGGAATATTTTAGGGCAACTTGATAAAGTGGTGGGTTCCACTAGGACTTCTTTAAGTGAAATCCAGAGTAATGAACCACTAGTTCCAACCCAAGCATCACAAACACCACAAACACCTAATAACCCTAATTCCCCTATCCATACAGCACATCTAGAAGAGCCAGTTTTTCCCACCCAAACATCAATTCACCTTGAGAACCCAGACTTATCCACCCAACCCTCAACTGATGATGATGATTCTGACACAGCATACACATTAGAGGGAGAGTCATATGACACAGATACTTCTGGGGATGAGTACATTGACTTTGATGAGTTTAGGGAAGATCCATTGGTTGATGAGTTTGAGGAGTTTGGAGAATTAGATGGGGATGATTCCACAGATGAGGAATTTGTAGAAGCTAGAGAGAAGGCAAGGGGGTTTAATCAGAATTTGTTGGAGATTGCAAGGCAGTTGCAAGAAGATGCAGCTTGTGCTAAGTTGGCAGAGGTGGAAGGTTCTGAGCAACAAGTTGTAGAGACAGGAGACAAGGACAAGGAGTTGGGGTATATATCTGATTATGTGGATTCTGAGGATGAACAGGAAACCCCTCCTGAGTCAGATGATGAGGACACATTAGAAGAAAGGAGAAGCAGAAGGAGTCTGGTTGTTGGGGTTAACACAGACTTTTCCCAATTTCAGTGGAGGGTTGGTCAAAGGTTTCCTAACAAGGATGCCTTTAAGGATGCTTTGAGCAAGTATGTTGTGTTGCAAGGCAGACAACTTGGGGTCTGTATTAGTCACAAGTCAAGGGGAGAGAGGATAGGAGTGTCATGTACAGGAAGTTGCCCATTTAAGTTGTATGCTTCATGGGATACAAGGAGGGCTTGTTATGTTGTGAAGACTGTAAGAAGAGAACACCAATGCATTAGAAACATGGTTAGGAACAAGCAGCTGAAGACTTCATGGTTAGCAAGGCAAATGTTGGATGTATTCAAAGCTAGACCACACTGGCCAGCTAAGGAGATAATTGAGACTGTTAGGAGAGCTTACAAAGTAGTGGTTGAGGCAGGTTTTGCATACAAGGTGAAATATCATGCACATAAGATGCTACATGGTTCAATGAAAGAACATTACTTGAAGGTTGGGAAGTACTTAGAGGCACTTAGGAGGGGCAGTCCAGGAAGCCTTTTTGTGCTTGTCAAGGATCCTGCAGTGCAACAACTTCCTCCAGTTTTCCAGAGATTCTTTGTGAGTTTTCAGGGGCTGCAACAAGGTTGGAATGATGGCTGTAGGAAAATTATATGTGTGGATGGTTGTTTCATTAAAACCTTCCTTGGTGGACAATTGTTGTCTGCCATAGGAAGGGATGGTAATGAACAAATGTATCCAATTGCATGGGCAGTGACTGAGGGGGAAAACAATTCATCATGGCAGTGGTTTTTGGAGCAACTGCAGAGGGCCTTGAATCTAGGTGATGGCACTGATTTGGTGTTAGTATCAGACCAACATCAGGTACATTACAAATAACCTGTTCAGTTTTGTTGTTTGTTGTTATTGTCTAATTACATTACAAATGTATCCATACTGACTTCATGATTAGTTGTTAGTGTCTAATTACATATCCAATTTTTTGTCTTATGACGGGCCATTATAAGTTCAATCAAAGAGGTTTTGCCTAATGCAGAGCATAGGCACTGTGCCAGGCATGTATATGCAAGCTGGCACAAGTCATACAAGGGTGACAACATGAAGCTCCTTTTTTGGAATTGTGTCAAAGCTTACTCAATTGCAGATTTTAATGAAGCAATGAGTGAAATGCAGAAAGTTAGTGAAGATGCAGCAATTAAATTTAGGTCCTATGATCCCAAGCTCTTTTGCAGGGCATTTTTCAAGACAACAACTAAGTCAGATGTGGTAACAAGCAACATGGTTGAAACCTTCAACAACTATATCATCAATGCCAGAACCAAACACTTGTTGTATATGCTTGAGGACCTTGCACCAGATGGCAATGCCTATGTCAATGTATGTGTTTAGTATGTTGTTGTATTTCTGTGATTAGTGAGCAATGCCTTACAATCATGACACATTCATTTGTAATGCAGATACCCACTCAGACAAGGGCAAGAGTAGTTCGAAGTCAAACAAGGGCTGCACAACTCAGGCAACAAGGGAGGCATGTTACAAGGTCAAGTGTTGCACCAAGCATCCAACAAGGCAGCCAAGGAAGCACCTTAACCATTTGATCATCACTGGAAAATTATAAATTTTTTGGACTAAGAATTTGGCCTAAGTCTTTTGTAGTCACAAAACAATGGGAATTTTTTGGACTAAGAATTGTGTAATGACAATTAAGTGTCATTTATTTGGTTGTAATGACAATGATGTGTTACTTTGTTGGTTTTAATGACAATTGTTACTGTCATTTCAATTGCATTATTTGTTAACTTTGTTACTTTGTTGGTTTTAATGGCATTATTTGTTAACTTTGTTAGAGTCATTTCAATTGCAAGTACACAAAACTTATTTGATATGAAACTGAAACAAACCATAAAACAAAGCCAGAACAATTCAGATTTAAAAAAGGGACAATTTCATTTCAATTAGGGCACCATTACATTCAACCATTGCAAAAACAACCATACATATCCCAATTTATACATCAGACCCAAACCCTAACTTAAACCAACAACCCTAATTTGAGTTGAATAACCCAAAAACAGCCATAGAATCGACAACCAAACCCTAATTTAGACAGCCAAAAGTACAAATCTGACCCAAAAACCACCATTGCCCCAAGACTAAGAGTAAACCAAACCATAACTGATCAACGTCCCATAAGAATGGAGACAATCACCATGAGAATCGACGCGAAGAAAACCCAAGAAATGGCCAACAAAATAGCCATCTTCTTGTCAGCCCTTGCATTTGCTATGTACTCTCTAGTTCCATGCAATTCAACCACCAATTCATCACGCTCATCCAGCAAAATTCGCTCTCCCTCCTTCAATTTCTTCACTTTGGCTTCAAGAATCTCCTTCTCCATCTCAAGCTCGTTGATTAGTGTATCCTTCTGAAATTCAGCCCACTGCTTCGCATCAAAATCACCGGAGTCACTGTCAGATGCCATTGCAAATTGAAATGAAAATAGGAAAGAGGAGACAGAAGTGAGAGAGTGAGCAGAATTGAGAAAGAAATTGAAGGAATGAATGAGAGAGGGAACAGAGTTACATTAAATAGAGGAACAGAGTGAATGAGAGGTGGGTGGTAGTTGAGAACATTTATAATGAGCTGGTCAACGAAAATAAGAGGGAAAAAAAGTCAAACAGGTCACTTAACCTACTCTAACCGGTTAAAATGTAGGTGGGTGCAAAAATGGAAGAGTTGCCATAAAGGTTGGATTATACAAAAATAATCCAAAGGTGGGTTTATATTTGGAAGACCCACCAAAGGTGGGATTATACCTGTTAATTTTTCCAATTTATTAATACTTGCATAAAATAAGGTTTAAGCTTGTATTCATATATAGTAATCCATAAACAAGTTTATTTCAAACAAAAACATGATTTAGGATCATTAAAACCTCAAAATCATGTATTAAATCTGAAATTTCACTAAAGCTATAAAAATTCAACTTTTGGTGTTAAAAACATTACTATACAACACAAAACTAGTATTAATTAATCCTTAACCTTAAAACTGAAAATCCCAATTTAAGCCCTAATTTTATAATTAAACAAATCTGACAAATCCCATTCAAATTAAAATCAATTAAAACAAGTTAATAATACTAACAACATATTTAAAATGATTGTTAAGTAATTGGTTGTGAAATTTAAAATTCAAAGCAATTCAATTATGAATTAAACATGGAAAGAAGAATAAGCAAGAGGAAAAGGGGAAGAGGAAGGACCGACATCGAGGACGGCGGCCCAGCAGGGCGCGGTCCGTAGTGCGACAGCACAAGCACAACCGCACAACAATGCACCACGCAGTAACCAGCGCAGCAACCACTACACTGCAGCGCAAACCAACACCAGCGACAGCAACAACAAGCAGCACGACCCACGCAGCAGGTGTCGCGGCTCCGTGGTAGCGGCAGGTTAGCGGCGGTGGGGGAGGAAGCAGCGACGCACAACAGCCCTCTCTCTCTCTTGTCTCTGTCTCGGCTTCCTCTCTCTCCCTTTTTTTTTTTGAAAAGGCTGAATGGAAGGTGGCGTAAGGGTGAGAGTAAGGAAGGATAAAACCCTTTTAAGAATTTAGGTTTTAGTTGAGATAGATTATTGAATATTTTATTTTTTTTTTGTTAAACATTGTTTTGGATAAAAGTAAAATTCTAATCACGTAAATATATATAAATATATCTTAGCAAATATAAAATAAATGAATTTAAAAAATCACATTGTTTTATAAATAATTGTTTTATATTTATAAGAAAATATAATTATAAATATCGAAATTACGGGTGGATTAAAAAAAAATTTGCTTTTGTATTTTTGTTAAAAGAATCATACTTAAATGCGCTTACTTTCCTACACTTGACAGATATGTACAAACTACAGGTAGAATAATTAAACCGTAATGTAGAACGTACAGTGTGAGGGCTACAGAGATGACACTACATGGCGACCCTGGAGGCTAGGACATATGTACATTTAAAACTATAATATTGTATATTGTTTGTTTACGAGTAAATAGAATAATTTATTTCTACATCTACGTAAATATCAAACATGTTGGTTATCTAAATTTTTTTTTCCCAATTTATTTCCCGTAGAAAAAACATTTATTCAATCAATTCTCTCTCGCTCATTCATTAGACGCAAATGTCTCTAGCAATTTCAATATAGCAGAATACCCTAGAGAACTTGATTTTTCAATAAATATTTTAATCATGTTACTGTTAACTTGATTTTTCATCAATGTATACTTATCATACTTCTTCACCATCTTAAATCAAAGTCAAGTACAAAGTGAACCTGTGCATTGCAGGGGGCTCAATGCTGTTCGCGCGCAACCTTTGCGCAACCAGCTACCACCGCACGAATCAAAACCAGAGCGTTTAAACAACGGGAAGGGAGAACGATCACGCAGAGGCAGCTTGCTCGCGCAAAACCAAGACATGGCACATCATACACTTGCAAGCAGTGCAACAATTGAATTTTCAATCAAATGAACAAATTCGACATTTTAATAATTAAAACTAAATGGGAAAAAACTTAGGGTTTGTATGAATTCGATCAACTCTTTGATTTCTAAACAAAAACAACAATTTCATGCATTATTTTGCGAATGGTGGAGCCAGAAAAAATTATTGAGGGGTCGAATTCTTGAATTTTTTTTTAAAATGTCTATGAATATTTTTAAGTATTACAACACTAATGGTATATGTGAAAATAAGGAATGTAGTATTATTTGTGCACGATATATTTATTAATATTAAATTGAGTCATTGGTTATATCTAAGTTAAGAAAAAACAACAAGTGTAAAAAACGCATATATAAATCTATCATATACGATCAACAGCAAAACATCACAAAGTATACTATGAAATAAATATGAACATTGAAATTAACCTTTGTAAAAACAAACAAGGTGTAAAAACGCATATATAAATCTATCATATACGCAACCCTTAGGGCTGCATATAAGCATTTAATTCTTGCTTAAAATGGTAAGTATTTATAGATTTATGTTAAAATTGCACAGAATTTTACGTCATAAATGTTTACTTCTTTGAAAACCTTCCTTTTTTGGCTTCTTATATGCAGCTCTAAGGGCTGTATATATCATAACCCACATATATATAACCTTTGTAACAAATTAATTGTAAAAATATATCTTCTACACATTTCGAGACAAAACTTTAAATATTAATATTTGTAAATGCGAWGAATATATTTGTGTAAAAATTATAAATATTAAGTCACAATAAAYTGCAAGTTGAAATGAATTTAACGAGACCTCAACTGACAATATTTTTCTTACGGATTATGTATATAAGTCACACATTATGTTCAAAGTGAAAAATATAAATCTTGTCAATAATACAAGTATAGAGTTACGCGATAAGTAGGATTTTTTTATCAATAGCCAACTTTTTTACCCGTATGGTCGTATTGCTCAAGTATTAGCCTTTTAGGGCAATACTCTAGTTAAGTACTCAATTATCTGTTTGTGAGTAGGGAAGAAAAATAATATAATATTGATTGTTACGCAGCCACGATCATACAGTAATCCCGCCTAAAACCCTTGGCTTATAAAAGCCCTCTTCTTAATTGTTGGCCTGGGTATTTAACTCTTAAACTAGTTTCTTGGCCCGAGCGTTGCTCCGGGTCCAAAGATGTTATTTTGTTAAATTTGTATTGGTTTTCTACTCATATATTTCTCGTAGTCTTGTARTTGTGTTTCCTTACATGTATATAGAAATTCTAATTGAAGTATTGTGTATTGTATATTTGAACTAAAAACTCACCTTAAATAAGAAAGTAGGCTATGTAAAGATTTCTTTTTTTTTTAAAAAAAAAAAAGTAATCAAATACACCACAAGAAAATCGATTTCGGCCGACCGTCTTCACCGACCGAAAATCGGTCGATAACACCCTTTACCGATCGATTTTCGGTCGGTGATGTCGGTCGGATTTTCCTTCGTCGGTAAAATCCTTTTCACCGACCGATTTTCAGTCGGTGAGACAATACCGACCGCATTACCGACCGAATGAGGGCTCAAAGAGAGAGATTATTATGCCAGGTAAAAATTTCGACATTTCCGGAAAAATTGTTGTCACGCCGACTTTTACCATTTTATAGGTTTATTATAACTTAATCTAGCAGCGGAAAATCCTGATAGTAGAAGCGGGACATGGCTGTAGCGTTTCTCCATTGAGTAACGCAAGGCGCATAAAATAACTTAAAACTATTGAGAATTAATAGAAAAAGTAAGTCTTGTGATAAATCGATTAAAAAGTTCGTGATACAAGCATAATACTCTATAACTTAAACTGGTTTAGTAAACCGTTAGCTAAGTGAGCTTTACTTACTTGTATTGAAAAGCGGCGAATCTAACTTGTTTCGCGTCCTCACAACTAAGTCATCCTGTGCCCTCGTGTACCTAAGAACCAAAAGCAAGCATCGTGAGCCCGAGGCTCAGTTAACATCTACCTAACAACGTAAATTATTTCAACCGTTTTAATTTGAATACAGGGAGAGATTTTAAGCATCGAGTGAAGAACCTTTTGATAATCATCTTTGCATAAGAACATTTCACAAAATATTAATCAAGAGTTATAACATTAAAAATGAATATAAGATAGATATAATATAAACTTATAAGATTATGAGATCAGTTGAACATAAAAATTCAATATAATATAAACATTATAGAAGATTTAAATCATTGAACATAAAAAATTATTTAAATAGTTAAGATTATATCATTAAAACATTATCAAATTTATCTTATAACAATTCCATTATTCAATTGCATCCATTCATATTTTAGGTAGCTGGCGTGCATCATCTTTATTTTACATAAACAGGCATACGCCATGAACGGGAGAGTCGAAACAAGGCATACCCAACGAAGGGCAGCGAAACAGGGCTACCACGGAATGGGCAGGAAACAGGCATACCCACGAGGGCACGAAACAGGCATACACGAATGGCAGCGAAGACAGGGCATAGCCCAGCGAGGGCAGGAAACAGGGGCATACCCACGAGGGGGGCAGCGACAGGGAATACCAACAATGGCAGCGAAACAGGGCATACACCGAGGGCAGCGAAAGCATATATCATAAGCCAGAACTTGTTTCACTTTTCCTTTTATTCATGTTTCCGTTTCTTTTACAACATTAAGCGTGAACTTGTCATTATTTCAACATTATAACTTGGATCATAAACGTTTCGTAAAACAATCGTTCTTCATCAAAGCACACTTGAAATATATTTATAGCCATCATTTTTTCAAATCAATCATAATTAATCGCACAATCCAAGTCAAGAAGAATTAACCTTATAAAAAAACATTTCCATATTGTAACCAATTTTCATAACACATTTATAAAGGGAATTGCGGGGTTAGGCAATAGATGTTTACAATCATCACACGTTCTTAATCAATGTTCATAAGGTGTCACAATAGATGTTACCAATCGTCATACGTTCTTAAATCAATTTCATAAGATGTCAGCACTGAATGTTACAATCCGACGTTTAGCACTTAGTTCTCTACTTTTGATGAATCGTTCTTTCCGAGCTCCTAGGGATCGTTTTTTTCTTGTTTAAAATATTAAACATTAATAACTTGGACTCATAATATTAGCATACCCTTTTGTTATATAAATAAATAAAATTCCTTTGAAACCCATTTGGTCATACTTATAAGGAAGACTTATAAACATGTAACTATATTAGTGATGACAATTATATTAATTATATTTACTATTAGTATCAAATTATAATGTAATAGTAAATAAATAACAATATATATATAAGTAAGAAAATATAAGAATATAATAATAATATATTAAATAATAATAGAAGTAATAATAATATAATAAAACAAGTACATACATATATTAGTTATAAGCAAAGTACAAGCCAAAAAAAAGGAAAGAAGATGATGTTTGGATCATTACGAGAGCAAGAAGCGAGGGGCGATAAGATAGAGGAGGGGAAAGCAGGGGCACGCAGCAACGATAAGGAGAGAGCAAGAAGACAGAGAGGGGGAGGGCGTGTGCAGCGGCGCAGACACGGCAGAGGAGAGAGGGGGAGGAGTGAGTGGGGGCAGCGGCAAGCAGCCCCACTACGGTAGCAGAAGCGTCAGCACCACGCAAGCAATACGTGCAGCAGTGGTGCTGAGGCGGCGGCGTTGCCGGGTGGAGCCGAGGAGACAAATCAGTAGAATTAGGAGGCTATTTATAGGGTGAGTTGAAGGATTAATTAATACAAAGTTGAACTTTGATTGGGAAAAATGGAGGTTGAATGAATGGAGGAGGATGTTGATGATGGTGTTCTTGTTGGATGATGTACATGGGGATGGAGAAGATAATTTTCTGGTTAATTTACTTGTTTAATGGAGCTAATTTGGAGTGAGTAATTGGTGGGAACTTCATTGGTGATGAGGTGGGGTTGAAGGTGATATTATGTAATGGTTGATGAGCAAGATGATGATTATTTATTTATTCTTTTTCTTTTTCTTTGAAAATAGAGTATTCATTTTATTATAGATATTTAGGCCTTAAATCAAGCCTTATAATAACACGACTTAAATTGTGTATAAAAATAATTTGTAACTTGTATATTGAATATAATCGATCAACGAAAAATACTTTATCAAAGATTCAATAATGCTTAAAGAAATAATTATATCCTTGAACTAATAAGATTTTAAATAGATTTAAAAAACATATTTTAAAACTCATTTTGACTTCAAAGAAATAAATAAAAACTCTATTAAGAAAATAAGCTAATAAATTTGAAATAAATACTAATCTAAATTCAAAATTCAGACTCATAATTATAATTAATACAATTAATTGAATTTCAAAAAAATCCGGGTATTACAAATTGTCCGGAGACCTTATTTCGGTGATGTATACCTACGTTTTTCGGCCAAGAAAAACGATCTCGGCGACCCGGCTCGAACTTGCCCGGAATTTCCGTCCATGCCTTCACGGCCATGAGAAATGACTATTCCAACGTTTTGTGCCCAAATACTAAGCATACTGCCTCCTACGAGCATTCGACGTTTTCTCGTTTTTTTCGTTAACGGGCTCAAAGTCCCCCGTATGGGCTATTTGGCCCCCACATCTTCCTCGGACCCATCATATTATGTATGAACCTATGTTAAAAATTACGGCAATTTTTTTTCGAAAATTGTCCGGAGACCTTAGTTTCAGTGATGTATAACCATGTTTTCGGCAAGAAATGACATCTCGCGACCCCGGCTCGAACTTGCCGGAATTTCCGTCACGCTTCACCGCCAAGACAAATGACTATCCAACAGTTTTGTGCCCAAATACTAGCATACTGCCTTCTATCGAGCGTTTCAAATTTTCTCGTTTTTTTTCGTTAACGGCTCAAAAGTCCCCCGTATGGGCTCATTGGCCCCAAATCTTCCTCGACCCATCATATATCTTGATGAACCCACCGGTAAAAATTTCGGCAATTTTCTGAAATTGTCCGGAGACCTCATTTCGGTGATACCCACGTTATATGTGGCTGACTTTACCGACACAAGTCGTCGGTAATACCGACCGATAAGCTGTCGTCGGTAATACCTGAACAACTTGCGTAGGTAAAGTCAGCACATACCTCCTAAAAATGGAGGAATCCACTATTACCGACCGCAAGTCGGTCGGTAAATACCGACCGACCAGCTTGATCGGTCGGTAATACCGAGCCGATGCGTCGGTATAGTGGATTCCCTCCTTTTTAGGGGAG